>NDXB01009903.1:0-10532 GCA_002631895.1 Agapornis roseicollis
TCCAGTCTTCAGGAACTTCACCTGACTGCCATGATCTCTCAAATATGATGGCCAGTGTCTTAGGAACTTCATTTGCCAGCTCCTTCAGGACCCCCAGATGGATTTCATCAGGTGCCATGGACTTGTGTATGTTCAGGTCCTTAAGATGGTCTTGAACCAGATCTTTTCCTACAGTGGGCCCAAGGTCTTCATTCTCACAGTCCCTGTGTCTGCCTTCCAAGACTTGGGTGGTTCAGTCAGAGCCTTTCCCATTGAAGACCGAGGCAAAGAAGTCATTCAGAACCTCAGCCTTCTCCAAATCCTGCTTAGCCTGTTCACCCAATAGCTTCTGGAGGGGGCCTAAGTTGTTCCAGGTCTGTCTTTTGTCTGCAATGTACCTACAGAATCCCTTCTTGTTATCCTTACCATACCTAGCTAAGTTTAATTTTAACTGGGCCTTAGCTTTCCTTACGTGTTCCCTAGCTTCCCAGACAACATCCCTGTATTCATCCCAGGCCACCTGCCCTTGCTTCCACCTTTTATAAGCTTCTTTCTTCCTTCGAATTTTTCTCAGCAGCTCCTTATCCATCCAGGGAGGTCTCCTTGCCCCCCTGCTGCACTTCCTTGTAGTTGGGATGCAACACTCCTGAGCTTGTAGCAGGTGATCCTTGAATATCATCCAGTGGTCTTGGGCCCCCCTGCCCTCTAGGGCTATATCCCATGAAACCTCACTAAGCAGGTTCCTGAAGAGGCTAAACACACCTTCTAGATTCACGTTACCCTCAAGAACTCAGTTGAGCTGAAGACAAAGTAGATTTAAGTGAATAAAAAGAGCTGTTATGATAGTAAAAAACTATGTTGTACATAGAAGTTCTATGTACATATGTACAGAGAAGAGGGACATATTTGAGGTTTCAGTTGCTGTTTTAGATGAAAAATATAGCATTAATGCAGGGGAGATGACATATTATAGATTATACATAGAATATATTATACATTAACTGTATTCACACAAATGCACATAACCAGGTAAACCATCAGGGGGATCTTGAGCACCATGTGCTGTCACAAACCTACGCTGTTGTTGGAATAGCTGAGACTATTGTGGTGGGACAACTTGCACAACTGGAGGATGGTAGTTGATGGATTATACTTTGCTTGGAGGTTGGTAACAAACAGGGTACTGCAAGGGTCTGTCCTGGGATCTATCCCATACAATATCATTATCAGTGATCTGGAGATGATTGATAGCACTCTCAAGTCTGCAGGTGACAGCAGATGGACGGATCAGTTGATGAGCTTGAGGGCAGGGCTGCCATTCACAGGGACAAACACAGGCTGGAGGCCAGCAGGAGCTTTAAGAAATTCATTGGGGACAAACACTCAGTAAATAACCCCTGGAAATGTGTTGCTCTGCAAGAAGAGGCTGAGAGATCTGGCCTGGCTTGGCCTCAGGGAGAGACAGCTCTGGGGAGACTAACAACAGTACCTACGTACCAATGGTAACTGGTGGGGAGGTAGCTGAGAAGAGGGAGCTAGACAGACAATGGGCATTGGCTGAAACAAGCACGAGAGGTTCAGACGGGATATAAGGAAAACACTCTTCTCCATTGCGCCAATGGGGCAACTCCCCTATCCATCTAGAGTTATCCCATGATAATTGAGCAAATGCACTGGGTGGCAAGGGAGGTTATGGAGCTTCCATCCTTGGAGATTTTCAAAAGCCATCTGGAGATGGATCTTGGCAGCCTGCTCTAGGTAATCCTACTTTAGCAGGGGGTTGGGCCAGATGACCTCCAGAAGTCCCTTCCTATCTCGACTATTCTGTGATTCTCTGATCCTATGATCCTATCAAGGGATGTAAGTTTAGGGAAAAAATGTGATATTAGATAGGCTTTTATTCTGTGTTCTAGATCGTCTAACATAAGCAGGTCCTTGAGGAGGTAAATTCATCCTCCAACAAAAATGTCAAAATTTGTTCTGAAGTAATTGCATTTCAAGACTAGAATTGGCATTTTCCACCCCTTACTACATGTGTGATGCAACCACAGTCCTGTCAGCTCTTACTTTGTAATCACAAATAATATGTTGTGGACTACACTCTTGTTGGATGACCTAAAGAAGATTTAATTGCTGTTCTGTCAGTATTGCTTTTAGGTCTAGTCTCTGTAAGTTCTCTGAACACTGGAGCCAGAGCCATGGCACATTTATATCTCATGAATCAGAGGCTGGAGGTGGCAACACAGCATTGCTGAAGGACCCAGTCCTGAGTTCTTACTAGTTGGACAGTCATTTGGTTAACCAAGAAATCCAGTGTAGGTGTGTATCACTGCATATGTATGCCAGTGCACCATTTTTAATTGATCAGCGGTAATGTTATTTTGCACTTTATAAGCACGTTAGCAACCTACTTATATTTCATGTTAGAATAGACTAGGCCCTAGCAGATCTTCCAACTGATTTCAGCTATTAAATCCAAAATCTTGGCTAAGATTCTGGGTTTGAAACTTTCTCAGCTGTTTGTTCTTCGGTGTTCTTCCCTATTGATATTTTTGTGTTTCAGTGAACGATTTTGTCACAAATTGAAAGCTCAATAAAATATAATGCCCTATAAGAGCACAGATTATATAAAGGCAAAATTTATTCCATAAGCCCAAGGGGATAATCTGCTCTTCATTCCATCCTTCTTTCTCAGAATATAGAGCTACCAATAAATGCTATGTAAAAGAGACCAGAGCAAACCAAAAAGTTTAAAGTTTGCAATTTATTAACTCAAGCATAAAAGTACAGAAAATAGAAAAGGACTCAAGTTAGTTGGGAAAGAAGTCTCAACCTCTTGCATTAAAACATGGTTTGCACTAGTCTAATGAGTTTTCTACCAAATGAGGCATGAAACATACTGCCAGAATATAAAGTCAGTAAAATACCAAAATTACTGTGTAATATCATTTTTTCTTATTGGGGAGCTGGTCCAGAGTACATTGTCTTTAAATTTGAGCAGTTTGCAAAAGCAGAAAAAAAAATGCCTTTTTTTTTTTTTAATGAATGTGCCATTCAGATAAGTTGCTAATAAAAGAGATTAAAGCCTACTGAAATCTGTGAGAAAAATATACATCCTTAACGTTTGCAAGAACGCATGGAAAGAATTGTTCAGTAAAGATGTAAGTTCAGTGTTCCATTTACATTCCTTGTTTATTTAGACTTATAGAAAAAAAAAACCCAGAAAAGTAAGAAGTATAATTTCTCACAGAACATATTTTTTCCCCAAATTTTTCCAAATAATCAGAATCTGCAGTTTATTATCATTAATTTAAAGTTAGCACATAACAAATAACAAGGAGAGATTTGGTTAAAAAATGAATTTTGATTATTTTAAAATGCTATGATTTGTAAATATTCAAAAAGGGGTGACTGCTCTCCTTAGTAAGGAATTGTGCTAACGTTCAAGGGGTATTTTTGCATGACTAAAGTTGGTGATTAAAATTTAAAATAAAAGAAAAATTATCTTGACTTGTTTGTTCAGAATCCTATTTCTGTTTCTGTCCCTGAGGGACCTCTTTGCAACTGCAAGACAATTGGATGCTTTCAAAATTAATGGAATTTCTATTACATCTCATGAGGCTGGAATTTGTTTGCTCCAATCTCCTCAGAGACCAGAGTAGGTTGTCTGCTCAAGTATTCTCCCTTTGACTACTCCTGAATCCCATTTTTCAGTGGTTTCATTACAAACTACACCCAAAAGCTTCCTAGAATTGACTACAAGTCAGCGTATCGCATCAATTACTGCAATGTGATAAATTAAATCTTCATTTATCCTAAACGCCAATAAGCAGCTCTGAATCTTTCCTGCATGGGCAAACACTGCTGTAAGCACAGGCAGAGCTCTGCCTGTGTTGTCTAGGCTGTTATCTGTTGCTAAAACACTTACGTTTTCCTTTCAACACGCTGTTTAACAGATGACTGTCCATCAACCTCCTCAATGTCACTTTATCTGCCCAATGATACGCTGACATTGACAGACTCTCTGTTCTTTTTTAATATGTCCCACATGTTTTCCCTCTAGATACCTTTGGAAATAGAGTGCTGCTGAACTCTGTGGCCAGCTATAACATTCATTAAAAATTAATTTCCTACTTGCCTGGTATTTTCCTGATTTATATGCTTCTGAAGGCATTTTGATGCCGCCTTCTTCACAAGTAGATTTCCAGGCTTGACATCAGTATGTTAAATTGGAAGTAGGATTGAGGGCCTGTAGGTTGGCATTACCAATTAGTAATGGTTTTCACTTCTGGGGAAAAAAATCTTTTAAAATATGTAACCTCTGAAATATGATTTCTTCTGTTACATGGGTTTGTCTAATGGAGCATTTTGTCTTGGGAGGGTATGTTGGAGAGGAAAAGCTGCACAAGAACTATGGCCTCTCTTCTGTGTGAGGGAACTTTGAAGAGCAAGGGAGCTGCTCTCTACAGGGCTGCAAGGATAGGGGAGTCTTCTTGGGCTTAAACTATTAAGGGCTTGGCAAAACATCTGCTCAGGGAAGGAGGAGTGAAGGAAATCAGCGAATCACAGAGTCTTAAGGGTTGGAAGGGACCTCGAAAGATCATCTAGTCCAACCCCCCTGCGAGAGCAGGGTAACCTAAATTACATCACACAGGAACTTGAAATGTGTTCTCATGTATTTTTGTGGACCTTTTAAATTAAATTTTGTTGCACCTTTAACCCTATTTTCTTTTGGCAACAGCTTGCAGATCAGTTTCTCTGTTGCTGAGAAGAGTAATGTCTTTATTTAAAATCTACTTCTTCTTATGTGCAGTTAAGATAGGCAGTGCCAGTGTTGTATATGCCTATCCTGTGTACATGCTTGTTCTAACAATGTTAAACAGAAATGCACCCTGGTTTG
Organism: Agapornis roseicollis; assembly: GCA_002631895.1. NCBI lineage: Eukaryota > Metazoa > Chordata > Aves > Psittaciformes > Psittacidae > Agapornis > Agapornis roseicollis. The sequence continues at coordinate 4,880 of NDXB01009903.1, forward strand.
ACACTATCTAAAAAAATTTATGAAGTCTGCATTTGCTTTGACTATCCAGACTGTACCTTAACATGAAATCCTCATAATGGTAACAGTTTTCATTGGCTTGCTCTTTTACTATAAAATGGTCCAGAGTCAGTTGCAACACAGGCCGCCAAATATTTTTTTCTCTTTGATGTTTGTGGTATGTGTTTTTTTGCTGTTGAACATTCCCTCCTGTTAAGTTTAGATGTGTGATTCACACACCATCTTTTAGGTCTAACAGAAGACTTTCTTTGTCACCAAAAAGAGAGTAATACCTCACCAAACACAGGTATCTCAGTTCATGTTTCCTTGGTCTTCGTGTTCTGTCTTCCCTCACATAAACTGTGGTCTCCTCTAATGTCAGAGTTTCTCTTTTCTCTGACCTTCTTGAGATGATACAGATGTCCACCCAGTATGTAAAGGATCAACGTGGCTCTGGGAGAAACCACATTGGAAAACATAAGCAACTTCTCAGTCACCTCAGTGCAGGAAGAACATCTATAGTGATAAGCCAGCATTCTCTGAGTGCAGTGAGTTCCATGCCTCACTGGTTTTGATTCAGACTTTCAGCAAAAGACCCTTACAACTGAGCATGTGTTAAAGAATATTGTCAATGCTACAGTTCACTGCACTTCCAGTTCTGATGATGACATCACAGCTGACTGCTGGTATTTAACACTGCAGATTGATAATTTTCATTCATTTTGTTTGACATGCAGCTAAAAGCAACTGATTGTTTCCCAGTGTGAGTAACATCTCTTTGCTTTGGAAGTCGCCAAGAAGCATTATGTCACAGCATCTCAGCTTCTTTGTTATGTGTTCTTTTTATTTGTGAACTGCTGTTGCTCACTGAACATAAAGAGTTCTGAAATTTGATCTATCTTGTTCTTTCACCACCTGTACTGCATCCATTTTTTCTGAGACACAGGAAACATTTTCATAATGTATTTTATAATTTTGCAGAACTCCTTAAGTCAGGGCTTCCCCAGAGCCTTCTCCAGCTTTTGCCACTTTTACTGGGACAAAGTTTATTACATGCAATATGCAAGAGTGATGACATTGCTCTTTTTCTTTTACTGAAGTCTTATGATGCTCATCTCTCAACTCTGAACTCTGCCCCTACAAATACAGTCTTTCAGCCAGACTGGTCTGTGCTGGAGAAGAGGCTTGGCAACAAATGCTGGGCTCAATAGACTGTGTGCCTATAGGGGAAGTGACTCAAAAAGCTGGCCGAGGTGGGTAATTAGGACTAAATGTCCTGACCTACAATTTTTTCCTTCTGTACCCCAGGGGGATATGAAAAGAAATAGCCTGCTATTCACCAGAAGTAGTTTTCCTCAGGTACAAGGGTTCATATTGGTGAAAGGATGTAAGCCCTTAGCCACACAGTGGGGAATCTGACTCAGTAGGTTTAAGAACACTATTTGTATGAAGCCTCCTTAGCACTCTGTGTTGCAGCAGGACTTCCTCTTCTGCTAGCCAAAATCCTAAGGGGGCTACTCTAGATTGGCTTTTTTACAGCTTTTTCTTCCCTCAGAAGTCACTCAACAACAATTTAGAGGGGAGTCTGTCCATTTGTCCTTTGAATCCTGACACCTATTAAAATGTGGGATGTAAAATAAATATTCTGTTAGTGTCCTTTGTCCATCCACAAAAAAATATTTCCAATCACAGGAAGATTATTTTTTTCAAATGAGCTCTTCCCACAGAAGTGCTTTTATTTTTGTATGGAGGCGTCTTAGATGGTAGAGAAGTCTGGTGCACTTTTCTTGTATAAGTGTTCAAGATTAGTTAAGATGCTCGTGGGGCAGGCTAATGGATTTCAAATATAAAGTAGGAAATTTAAATAGCCTCCAGGCTTTTTCTGCACTATGGTTTAGAATCACACTTACTTTTGACAAAAATTTAATTTTAAAAAATAACTATTTTTTTTCTATTCAGCAAAATTTAAATTGGATTAGGTAATGATGATAGTGAGAAAATGTTTCTTCATTTGGCACTGTTTAGTACACCCTACTGAATTGTGGCATCTTTTTTGTGCTTTATTGTACATGAAACTAATGCCTTGAAGGAACAATTCAAAAGAATACAAAGCTGGTTGCAAAAAGTATCTTCTGCAAACATTTTTAAGGTAATTACATAATAGACTGTAATGAATACCAATAAGAAAGATGGAGACTACATTTTTTCTCATAGGTAAGATTAAGACATACTTAGGTTCTACATAAGTATAAGCATTTTAAAGGAAATATTTTTTATTGGCGGAATGTTGAACAGTTGATGGCACTGAGCTCCCCTGTTCTAAAGGATTCAAATTAATCATAAGTAAAATTTTGTAGTAAACAGTTCATGGGGACACAGAGGAGACTACAAATACATGGGTTGCAATATTTTTTTTTGCTCTCCCACTGTATACTATAGTGGGATAGGTAATTGGTGGTGAGCAGCACACAGCTTAAAAGTCACCATTTGTCTTTGCAGAATGAAAGGGCATTAAAAGCAAAGTGGAAGAGAAGAAGTTAACTGATTGGGGCAGGATCTCACTCTCTTTCTATGCTGTTATTTTATGAGTAGATACTATTCAGTGGGATACTGAAATACAACTGGAATCAAAAATGTGGGACTATGTAAGTTGCTTGCTTAGAAAATCCTGTGCATTGCATAGTTAAAAAATTGCTACAAGTATTCTGTCTTGAAATTATTTCTGGTGATTTTAGCAGTGTAAAGAGTTTTTAAAGAAACTTGCAATCCAAATGTATGATCAATTGATATGTTTGTTCATACATCATTAGTAGGATATTACTTAGTGAACAAAATAGAATAATGTTATTCTCTTCCAAATCAGAAAACAGAAACACGGAAATTGCCTTAGGGGATCAGTCCAATATTTTGTCTATGAGTTGTCAGTGCTAGGTGGTTAAATACCTAATCCTCTCTCCACCCATGATGAAAAAAAACTAAAAGAAATCTTGACTATGCATACATTTTTTTGTATAACTACTTTTATATAGAAATTGTCTTAAAATACATGTAATATTAGCATTATATTCAAAGCACTGTCAGGAAATCCCACAGAGGATTTAAGAGAGGATCTTTTGGAAGATGACTAGGTTCAGTGGTGAAACAGAAGAAAGGAACTGAGCAGTGGTGGATGCTGGAGGTGCCCCCGCTGTGGAGTGGGATATGTGGCTTGTAGGAAAGGCACAAGTAAGGACTGTGAGACAAGCAGCCTGCACTGCTCTCAAATTACTACTGTATTATGATTGATCTGTTTCAAAGAAGTGTATTAGGAAGCTGTTCTGAGGAGTAATGCATGAATAGTGACCACTGGTTCATTATCTCTCATTTAGCGGTGGGCTTTGAACTAATGAAGACTTACAAAAATTCAAGGTATTTTGAATCAGGATGTGAAATCTGCACTACAGGGACATTACTCACTGTTACAGAAGTTCCTGGCAACTCTGAAGTATATTTATATATATTCATAAGCTAGCAAAGAAGTAGAACTAAATGCACAACAAACTTTTCTGGATTTGAACATTTAACCTCTTTGTTTTCTCAAGGTCATTTCCATTACTGGCATTTCAGTTCACTGAAGATTTGATTGTGTCCCACCAAAAATTCTATATTTTTAAATTAAATCACCAGCAGGCACAGTGGTGGCTGGATATATTTGGCAAGGAATATTGATGCAGATTTCTTGCTGCAACAACATGCATGTCTATAAAGTTCAGCAACATGAATTCTCTGTCTCTGAACATTGTACAATCAATATCCTATTACTGCAGCTTGAGCTCTACTGCATTGTAGCAAAATTAGTGTGTAAGAATCAAGAATGTAATGATGGAAAGAATTATGATTTCTGTATATAAAATGCATGTAAGTTGTTTATTTTATCTGTAACAGCTCTGTTCCAATACCTGTTGCTTCAGGTACCATTTGTGCAATTTCATTAAGCAGGAATTTGGGAAGTTTCATTTTCCTTAGCATTTTTTTCAGTAATAATTTCAAAGAAGCATTGTACTTGTCTTGATGATTCTGTTCACATTCTTTCTGTTTGTTTTGCTTTGTATGATGAAGACCTCTACAACACCAGGAGGTCCATTATACAGGCTTTGCTACAGACTGAAACTCTTTTATGGTAAAAAACCAAACAAACTCAAACCAAGAGGTTTGGGGCTGAGAAGGGTGAGCTGCTCTCTGAGAACAAAGGGAATGATGCCAAGTTGTTACAAAGCAGACTATTTAGGTAGCAGGCACTGCTGTACGTCACCCCCCCAGAGAAGCCAGGATGGGTTTTCTATAAATTCAACACAGGCAGCTGCCTGCAGGAGCAGACTGCTGAAGGTAGGAACATCTTAATTTCTTTCCTTGCCTTGAAAGACCTCTGCTGCTGCCATTGTTGCTGCTGCTGGGACTGTGCAAGGGAGAGGCCCCTGCATGCAGGCAGCACGGATTGCCCTGGTGTCCCACTCGCTTCCCTGCCTCCTGCTTCCAACAGGGACCATGCCAGCCCCTGCCCAGTCACACCTGGAGAGCTGTGAGGGGGACCCGAAAAGCTTGGGGTGGAGGTAGAAGGGCTATATAGTGGGAGTGAGAGGGAGGCTCCTGGAGAAGGAGGAAGGTAGAGAGTCATTTGGGCATGACTGGATTTCAGAGACTGGGTGAAATGTAGGCGACACTAGGGTTCACTTCCTCCTGGAGAAGGAAGAAGGGGGTCTTCAGCTGGGGTGGGAAATTGAGGAGGCAGAGAGAGAAAAAGAAACACCTTCACCTGCATCTGAGCATTACTTCCCACAACTCCCATGATCTCTTGTCTAGAGCCTCTAAAATCTGATGTCCACTATTACACCACTTACCCATTCTGCCACTATTTTTGAATTAAATTTTGAATTTATGTTGTCATTTCTTTGGAGGATGGGAGTCAAATTTGTCTACACAGCCTAACGGGCTCAATTTTACTCTGCCTACTTTAATCACCTCATCTTTGCAGGTATTTCACTGGTGTCTTTGAACAGATGCCAGGCTGCTCTGCTTTTCTTCTTCGAAAAGTGTTTTGGGGTTTTTTAAGGAAATCAGGGTATATATGCCTGTCTCTCAATTTCAGAGTGTCAAAGCACTACACCATAGGTTCAGTATTTGAAAGGGGTTCCCTTCAAAAACCAGAACTCACAGAGAGAGGAGAAGAAGGACCATTTCACTGTGTGTGCCTTTTAGAGTTCAGCACTAAATGCTCACCACTGCCCTCCAAATGCCAGGAAAGTATTGGTGAAGGCTGTTCTGCCACTGCAATTTTAAGCTGTTCTAGAATTTCACAGGTGACAGGACTTTTAAGTGGTAAGGCTGAGAGGACCTTGAAAGGCCATGGAGTCCAATCTCCTGACCAAAGGCAAGATCAGCCATAGCTGTACAGTTCCCAATAGGTGCTTAAGGACTCCAGTGGGAAGATAGGACAAGGTCCTCCACTATGCTGTAATTGTGCGCTACGGTTCTACCGCAGCTTAACAGAAACATTACCCTATGCTGATAGTTGACACTCATGCTTATAGATCTTCCTTGCCTTTAGTTTATAGATGCTATTTGCCTTTTTTTTTTTTTTTTTTTTTTTTTTTTCTCTTTATTTTTTTTGTGCTTTTTT
>NDXB01009903.1:10646-32026 GCA_002631895.1 Agapornis roseicollis
TTTTTTTGCAACTTCATGATGTTGTTGGCTCAAGTTCAGGTGGTAATTCCTAATGCCAAATCCTTTTCTCCATCATGATTATTGAAGTGGTTATTGTACAATCTGTATTTATGTAGTGGATTATTCCTACTTAAGCACAGACCTTTATTTATTTGTCCTGACTTCAATGCATCTTTTTTCTTCTTGACTATTTTTTTGCATTTGGTAAGAGGATTTAAATAAAAATTTTAATTCTGTCCTCTGGAGTGTCTGTGACCCTTTGGGTGGCACACTTAGTATGCATTCCTTTATCCAAACCGTTGGTGCAATCATTGAGTTGTACAAGCGTAAGACCCAGGGCAGACTCCTAGAGAATCCCTTAGATGCACCTTCTAACCTACATTTCTTGTGAGAGTCATGAGAAACAATGTCAAAAGCCTAAATCTAGGGTACTTTAAAGGTAGTGCTTCTATCCTGTCTGTGAGAACCATTACTGTGTCACAGGAGAAGAGATTATCTTGACTTGATTTGCTCTTGACTGCTATTTATGTCATTGTTATTTTCTAGAGGCTTACATACCAGTTATTTCCTTCAGGTTTTTTTCTAAGAAAGATATAAACTACATTTGCCTTATTTCCTGGAATATTTCTCTGTCCTCCTTGAGCTCTCAGTGACAACTGCTAATGCTTCTGAGGTTGTTTAGATATCTTTTTTTTTTTCACACAAGAGTGAAATCCATTAGGCCCAACTGATGTGAAAACAGCTAATTTATCAAAGCATTTCCTAGTCTGTTTCTCCCCTGCTGCACCTGAGTTCTTACTCCTTTTTCACTGCCACTAGCTATATTTACTGTGTGACATGACAGTGGTGTTTTTTCTTTCTTGGCAACATCAGACCCTAAAAGCCTACTTGCCACAGAGCAGGAAACGTTCCCATGTGCTTCTGTTGCAATATGCTTGTTTGCTGTTGCTTGATATCTCATTTTGGACCTTGGTCTTTGCACTTTTGTCTTTTTGTCTGCATATGCTCTTTCAAACCCCCCTGTATCAATTCTACCTAATTTACAGTTTCTATGTGGTTTGATTTTAAGATCACACTGACACACCTACCCTTGTTCAGTTTATTCTGTTTTCTGAACTAAGATAGTTTCCTTTTCTTTAAGGAACTTTAGATTTGTTCGATCTTAGCTATCAGTTCTCAGATTTTCTTAAGATTTACTCTTTCTAAGTCTGTTGTCCTTATTTAGCTGTACAGTTCCACTTATCTGTTATTTTGTGTATGCTGTCACCTAACTTACATTTCAAATGCAAGGTAATATCTACTGCATTTTTTTTTTCTCTACACACTTCTGTAGAAGCTATACTTAAAATCATAGAATCACAGAACAGTTTGGGTTGGAAGGGACATTTAAAAGTCATCAGTCCAAACCTCTCACAGTAAGCAGGGACATCTTCAACTAGATCAAATTTCTCAGAGTCCTGTCCAATCAGGGATGGAGCATTTATAACCTGTCTGGGCAACTTGTTTCAATATTCCACCACCTCATTGGATGGACATGTCCATATCCTGCCTGTGATAAGGGCTCCAGAGCTGAATACAGTGTTCCAGGTAGGGTCTCAGCAGAGCAGAGGGGCAGAACCTGCTGGCCACACTTCTTCTGGTGCAACCCAGCATATGATTGGCTTTCCGGGCTGCAAGCACATATTATCAGCACATGTCCAGCTTTTCATTCACCAGTACCCCTAAGTCCTTCACCACAGGGCTGCTTTCAAGAACTTGTCCATGCTTATGTTCTAGCGAAGTTAACTAATTCACTAGGTCTTCTACAGCAATTAAGCCAAAACCATAATCACTTTAAGACTTCCTTCTTCTTATTCATTGCATTTCTTGTTTTACTGTATGAACATCAAAAAATCATTCCTCATAGCTTCATTATGAATAAACCTGTTCCCTATATCATGAGCCCTTCCCCTTATTACTTCATGAAGTACTTGGTCATAAATGTTGTTGTCTGCCTTTCTCTGAAAAGGAGCATGACATAGTGTGTCTATGCTCTTTCTAAATATGAATCCTAGAGCCTTTTTCCTAATGCAAGGTCAGATTTCCATGAAGTGACACAACCAAGGCTCAAAGGATCCTGCTATGCTGGTGAGAATTGCATTGAACTCATGGCTGTCAGTGGCTCCTCTGAGGCTGTAATGAGAGCACCTAAGTTTACAAATACAGAAAACTAAAACACAGATTGACAAAGGATCCTAAAAATTATGAACATGTTTTTAAATTCTTGAGATTCTTCTGTCTAGCAGCACATAATTACTAATAGTTAAAGAGGCAGGGGAAGTATTAAAAGTTTTGTTAGCTCTTGTTTGATGTCATCTATCTAAATAAGTTCATTTCACCCCTCCTGTGCTCATGCTGTAGATAATACTTTTCTACCGTACCATCATTTATTTATTTTTGTTGATTCACTCCATTGAATTACTGGGTGGGAGAAAAATGTCTATTTGCAATCTAATCAAGCAAACAAATATAATTATAGCTATCTGGTGTTTTCTTACTTGCAGTTGTCTTATCTGTCTTTACCTTGATTGTCTTCTTGTTTGCTTATCATAAATTCAGGAAAGTGAAATTTTTTTCTTGCTTGCTAATCATAATTTCAGGGAAGAGATAGAACCCCCTCTCCCCAGCAGATGCTAGACTAAATATTTAAAACAAATAAATTATATCCTCAGGAAGATCAAACCAAAAATCTCCATAATTTTTAAGCAGAGGTCATCTTCACATTACATGGCTATGATACCTGCTGCAGGGCACAGGCACTGGCTGATCTTCAGGGACCACTACAGTGAAGTTACTTGTTTTATGTAGGCTTGAAACAACTGTCACTGAGTGGCTGATAATTTTTCAAGATACCTTTCAGGGACATTATGGTCATTTCTAAGTTATTTAATCAAACAGCAAAGGACTGCAATCTGTCTCTAAAAGCGTGGTTCTTCTTGCCATGTCTAATCTCCCTTCTGCTCCAAGATGAATTTGTTGTATTCAAAGTATCTGCGTGGACTAGTCCCAACTCCAAATCATGCTTGTGTATTACCTACAAGAGCACTGACTGACATAAGACAAAGCCAAGCCAAAGGCACTCAAACAGTAGAACAAAAGAGACATATAGGCTAGGAAATTACTTCTTTACAGATTGCTTTTTTGCATATACAAATCTCTTAAAATGTATCTCATTAAGATGCTGTTAGTTATTTAGTGACACCCTTGCTGAATAAGGAAGCTGCTTTCAATTTTGCAAATGAAAACTTAGTTTAAAATAATTTTTAAAGCTTCAGTTTTCCAAAAGTTTTACTTAAGGCATAATTGGAAGACAATGATTTTCCTAGAAGTTTGAAAAATGTAATGACAAGTAACAGCTATATATTCCATCACAGTGGACAAATAAGTGTTCAAAGAACAATTTATGTCTAGGACAACAGCTGAATACCAAGAGAAAAGTGGAGAGAGCTTTCAGCTTCTTCCCAGGGTATGTTTTAAATGGGAGTAGAAAAAACACTAAAAAATATGCTGTTCTGTTTATGCAAAACAGTGAAACAATAACGACACATTAGATTTTGCATATGTATCTCTTGAACCTGTCTGACTGAACTCTTTGGATTTGGAATACAAAACTTTAAGTGTAGAATTACACAGGATTATTTTTTTTCCTTTTAATTCATTTAGCATTTCATTTTTTAGCTTGGAGAAATAAAAAAAGGTTTTGCCATGAGTGCAACTGAGAAGGACGATATTTTGTTGCAGGAGGGCCTGAGATATGTAGGCCAGAGCTACTACATACTGTTTGGTGCAGTGTTCTGTTCTCATCAGTTGTTTTGATTATGTGGGACTTTGTCTAAAGTTTAAAAATATTAGTGGATACAAGTGCAAGCCTGAAGTGAAGCACCAGCTGTTAGAACAATTTCTCCCCCTGCTTTGACTGTTCCTCCTGTGGTATATCAAGCCAATCCATTTGTGTAGATCAAAAAAGTTCTCTCTTGTTTTGTCCTGCTCAGCCTTTTTCTCCTGTTGACATGACATAGGGCCCTGCCTTGTTCTGTTAGTGGTTAGCCTTGATCATCTGCTTTCCTGCATCCCCCTGGATGTGAATACCTGTGTACATTGTGCTGCACCGTATGTGTGTTCAAAGAAAACTCACATTGTGGATTAATTTTTCCAACACCATGTTCTCCTTTGACTGTGACTACAAATCTCATGTTTTTAACCTGTTTATGCCTTTGGGCATTAGGAATTACGGTTGCTGGTAGATAAGGGTAAAAGATATGTGATGGGGCTTCAGCCATTCTGGAGGTTCAGTGATGTTTAAGGGGCAGTTCAAGCCCCTCATTCTCTATTCCGTTTTCTTCCGTTTTACCCACAGCTTGCAATCCTGACCTCTCTGTTGAGCTGGCTCTGTGCTTCCTCTGATCTTGAGGAAATTTGCTCTGCTAGTAGAAAATCAATGTACTGGAAAAGAAAAAGAAAGCATTTTTTTCCTCTGCGTTAGTGAGTTGGTTACTGCTTGTTCAGATGTGCTCTAGAGGTAGCATAGTGGGGGCAGTAAAGATGATTGAGTCAGGAATGTGTGTTTTCATGGGGACTTGGAGTTTCTTTCTGATCACAGCAAATATTAAATGGAATCATCTGCATCACATAACCTCAAACTCATAACTGACTCAGACAGATGCACAATTCACTTAAGGGTAAGATGCTACAGTGCATCAGCTGAATGGCAGTAAGGTACAGCAAACTCAGTCATGGATGAGACCTTTGTACTAGCTCCAGTTATTTGAATAATAACCCTCTGATAAACACAACACTTGAACTTTGGTCAGAATCCCTTGTTTAGTAGGTTATTTGTAATTGTAGCCTTTGGTTTGTCAGCAAAAAAATCAATGGATAAACTCCAGTCTATGTAATTTGGATAACAACCTTGTGCTTTAACTCAGAAGCTCCTCATGCTTAGGCAGATAAAATTTGTCACTGGAGATGTTAGCCTCTTTTCACTGATTAAAGAAAGAATTTTGACCTTTATATCTAGAACGGTGAAGGAAGTACAAACTGAATCCTTAAAGGCTGGGTGATGGAAACCTACTCATTGAGCATTCAAATAAAGTTAGCTCACAGAAAGAAAGGCTGAGGTTGGAAGGCACCTCTGAAGATTGCTTAGTTCAAAATTGCTGTTCAAGTCAGGGTCACCTACAGCAGGTCAGGGCTGTGCCCTGTTAGGTTTTGACTCTCTCCAAGGATAGTGACTCAACTCTACAATTTTTATGGGTAATTTGCTCCAACGTTCAATCACTCTTATAATTAAGATGTTTTTTCTTATTTTTATATGCCTTCTTTTATTTCAGTGTGTCCATTGCCTCAGGTCCTTTTACTGGGCATCACTGAGAGGAGTCTGACTTTATTTTCTCTCCCTCTCCCCATCAGGTATTTATAGGACTTATTCATAAGATCCCTCTGAAGCCTTCTCTTCTCCATGCTAAACAGTCCTAGCTCTCCCAGGGTCATGTATGACAGATGATATAGTAGTTTAGTCACCTTTATTGCCCTTCACTGGACTCACTCCAGTATGTCTATGTCTCTTTTGTACTGGGGAGCCCAAAACTGGACCCAGCCTTCCACATACGTCTCATCAGTCCTGAATGGAGGTGAAGGATCACCTCCTTCAACCTGCTGGTGATGCTATTCATGCAGCCTGGGAGGATGTTGGCCTTCTTTGCTGTAACAGCACTTTGCTTGTTGTCCACCAGGACCCCAAGGTCCTTCTGTGCAAGGCTGCTTTCCAGCCAATTGGTCCCAGTACATACTGGTATACAGGGTCCAGCAAGACCCATCTTCTGCGTCAGGAAGTTATCACCAATGCACCCCAGGAGCCTCCTGGATTTCTTGTTTCCTGCTGTACTGTTTGTCCAGCAGATATTAGGATGGTTCAAGTGCCCCACGAGGACAAGCGGGGACAAGGGCCTGTGAGTGTGAAACTTCTTCTAGTAGTCAGAAGACATCATCTACTACTTCTTTATGATTAGGTGGTCTGTACCACAACACCTATAATTTAGTTCAGATAATAGTTTAAAACCAGGTAATTTAATTGCATCATGGAAATATTTTAGATGTTTCCAGAAAAAAATAATTCTCTTGCTAATCATAAAAAAAATTGTAAAAGAAAAACTGAAGAATGAAATATGAGTGACACAGCTGGGTAAGAGACTCCTAAGAAATGACCTGATTTAAGTGTAATTTTTCTTATTATATATCATTGTCTTAGTATATTCTTAGTATATCCTAACTACATTGTTGATTAATAATTTAAAAGAAAACTTTCCAAGGCAAGGAACAGGTCTTGTGTTTTGTATAGGAATGGTATTGATGCTGTAAATGGCTGTAAATTATTAACAACTATTCAGTTATCTCAGCAAAAATGACTGAATCTGTAGAGTAACTTTGTGTAAACTCTACTCGTCCTTCAATTTTTTCTCAGTTAGATATTCCGTGTATGCAAGATAATCTACAGAGGACAATGCAGATACATGTGCAATGCATAAACAGTGTGACATGATAGAAATGAAAGGCAGGAAACTAGGATAAACCCCATAAAATCTGATAAAATATGGTAAGCAATAGGATTAGGATGATGAAATGTTGCATTAGGAAGGTATAAAGATTTGATAAGTGGGATGAGGTTAATGAGGCAAGGCTTTATAATTGCAAAATTAAAATATTAGGGCAAAGGATGGCAGGAAGGAGGAAGCAGGACTGAGAAATCCTAGCAGTAAGGTTTTTAAATCTTCACTGTGGCACTAATAATCCTTGTTAAATGCTGCTTTGAGATTCAGGCAGATTTGAAAACTTTAGCTCTAATTGCTTGGTTTGTATGGCTTTCTTTTAGTTTACTCTCCAGAACAGTGAAATTCTGTCAAACAGGGAGCTCAGTGCCATGACAGATTGGCTGGGGCAGACCTAATTGCAGTGGTTTAAGATACCACTGTCGCCAAGCCCTCCACATCTCTGCGAGCTGTTCCTGACCCATCTGAGGCATGGGAGCACCAGATGTTGGTGGAGATCTGCCTGTCTCCACAGTCTGCTATCAGTGATGTCCAAGCAGTTGATGAATATGTGATAGTACCTGACTGTTGCCACTCATATCCCAGGAGGGATAAGTTTGCAACGGCATTTTAGGCTCAGCTGCAGCCAGGAGAGAAGGAGCTGGGCTCCTTTGTGTACCACCATCGGCAGGGATGTGCCGAGGAGGGGCAGGAAACACAGTGGCAGATTTTCTTTTGTTTAGAACATGAGCTTTACTTTAGAACTAATGAGAGATTCCAAACAAGCCTCCCTGAGGAGAGTTTGTTTTCTCTTAATGAGAAGAGATATTGCTGCAAGTGGAATAGTATGAGTGACATAAGTGACTATTTGTCAGTGACAAATGGCTATCTCCTTACCTGTAACATCTACAAAGCACATGTTAGTATGTAGCTAACAACCTGGTTCTGAAAACATGCAGGGTGTAGCTCCTAAGTACCTCTTATCTTCCATACAATTCAAGGAAGTTGTTTTTCTTGGTTGTTTAAAAGTTTGTGTGATTAAAGCCCAACAGTTTATTCCATATTTATGTGTTAAATTGGTAGACCTAGGAATTTAATTTTATATTTACAGTAATCTCTGTTATGGAAGAGTAGGAGGACTGTGTGTCTCTGAAGGCAGAAATTATATGAATACCACAGTTAACATCTGGGTCAGTTAGGGCTCCAGTTAAATCTAAAGGTACCAATTTTGGTAAAGCTTACGTGTCAGCAGCATTGAGTGTTCAAGTTGGAAAAACACCTAAAGAGTATGAATACATTTTCCAATCACCTAAGCTAACTGCAAAGCTAACTCTTAGGACTTCTGCTTCCAAAGATGCTGAGCAGACCAGTAGGACCAGCTTTTGCTTGGTTTTATTTTGACTCTGATCTTGTGCATTTTAGAACTAGATGGGGGTTGGAGCTAGATGATCTTAAGGTCTGTTCCAACCCTAACCATCACATGATTCTATGACTTTTCAAACTCTAAAAAATACTAGAAATAAATAGAAATTAAGAGCTGAAGCTGTGGGATTTTTTAAAAATAGAACCCAAACCCAAAGATCTTCTTTAGTTTTGAATGAAGACTTAAGCTTGGCATTTTTCTGTGCTCTCAGTTTCTATCTCTCTTTTCTACACTGTCACACTGAATTGCTTTAATTTGAAAATAGGGAAGATATATAAGGAAATAGTGAGTTTAGGGACTGGGAGACATTTTCTCACAAAAAATGGAGAACTAAGAAGGTGGACAGTGGAAGCACTGTTTCTAGTAGCAATTAGAAAGAGATAGTAGTGGATCTGGGCAAAATCTCTAGGAAAGAAATGCTAAAAAGCAGTGGATATTAATGATTTGTGCAATTATTATATGCTTATTTGGAAATTACCAGGCAGTGGTTATACAATTTACTTATTTTTGTATATCTTACTGCGTCTCAGTAAGAATGTAGGGAATGACATAATTTAGAAAAATAAGTGCTCAGTTGTGATTTGAACATTGTCCCAAGTCCCTTCATACTGCCTGCTTCAGGAAATATTGGTCATCAGAGGATTTTGTGATCATGAAGCACAAGGACATTCCTCTCTGTAAATCTGTGACATAGATGGTGTTTTACAGCAGTCCCTTGTACCTACAGCATCATGCCTAGAGCAGATGGACACCAACATGGCCAGCTCAGTTGCTTTGGCATTCATTGCCTGGCCAGATAATAAGTTTTGGCCTTGCTTTTGTGTATTGCAAATTAGGGGTATCTATAAGATTACCAGATTCTTTTCCAGAACAAAACAGCAGCATAGCACATAAAACTCTGAGCTGCACAACTTGGGCCTTGGTGTCTGCCCAATTAATGGACAACCTTTGAATTTACAAAATCAGGAAAAAGGCAGAGGCTGTGTGTTAAATAATGATTGCAGACATAAATCACGTACATGTGAAAAACTCTGAGCACTTCTTAAAAGCAGGAATCAATGTATATATTTTCTCTGCCCTTTTTTGGCAAATAAGTAAGGATTTCTCTGCCTTCTGATTTCCAGACTAGATCTTACCCAACACTAGGAAATGTTTGATGTTATAACTACGTGACAAAATGTTCTAATGTAGGTGCAGCTTTCTCAGCATAGGGAGATTGCTTGTACAGCTTATACAAATACCCTGAAGAAAATAACACTGGCAACCTATCCTGTCTCCATGTTTTTGTTACTATAATTAAGCTTGTGCTTGGATTTCTTGGCATAGGAATAAGCACAAAATAACACAGCTTTAACTGATAATCTATACTGACATTTAAGTTTTGCCTTGGAGGAAAGGACTTCCTTGCCCTCCCATCTTGACTTGTTAATCTGAATTTCTTGCAAATATAGAGAGAGCTTCCACTGTTTTCTTGATAGTTTATTTTTGGTGATGAGTGTTAACTTTTCTCATTTTAACCTTCAGTAAATAGGAAGAAAACAGGAGTTAGGTCTACAGGAACAGGAAGGAGGCATAATGTTGCCTTACTCATTTGTATAATCAGTCCTAACATTTTCTGTGTTTCTGCTGCTTATATCAACTGTGATCAGGAGCAGACAAAAGTTTATTTCAATATTTTTGAAGCAGAGGCAAAGGAGACATATTCAGAGGCAGAAATATTTCAGAACAAAGAAGAAACTTAAAAGTACTTACTTTAACCTGCCAGTAACTTTTATTTGAGCAAATAACTTCTCATTCTTTTGTTACCAAGTTTGTATTTAGCCCAGGATACAACTATTGCCTTGAAATGAGATATTAATTTATCTTTCAATTAATGCTTATTATACCACTTCTAGGATTAAACAGGAGAGTTTTAGATTTGATATAAGGAAGAAATTCTTTCTTGTTAGAGTGGTGAGGCACTGGAATGGGTTGCCCAAGGAAGTTGTGAGTGCTCCATTGCTGGCAGTGTTCAAGGCCAGGTTGGACAAAGCCTTGCATGGCATGGTTTAGTGTGGGGTGCCCCTGTTTATGGCAGTGGGGTTGGAACTAGATGATCTTAAGGTCCTTTCCAACCCCAACTATTCTATGATTCTGCAATAAGAAGACTTAGAAAAAGTAGAAGGACTCTGTCTAGCAAAACCAGGACAGCATGTTCTCTTGTCCTTTAAGATCAAACACAGATTAGTCTCCTGCACTTGCTTCACCTCTTTATGTAAATATGTAAAAACATAGACTAGATTATTAAGTTTACTTTGTTCAGTCATTCTGGTGACACTGATCCATATGTCAGCTTCCCAGAGTTCTGCAAAAGATAAGATTAGTAAGCAAATAAGGTTCAAGGGTCAGAGCTTTGGTAAACAACCAAAGCTAAAGGAAGTCCATTGAGGTGAAATTGCTTAAAACAGACATGCCAAGTAGCCAGTTAAATTTCAGATCTTGGATTTATAGTGCAAATTGACAGAGAAGAAAAACAAGCCAGACAATTTGTCCTTAATTCAGATATCCCAGTGAATGAGAACTTTCATGAGACTTCTCCTAAGATTTCCAAATGCTATGCTCTTGAGATACTGGTCTGTCCTTCAGCTGGCATTCTGCCTTTGGGCTTTCTACAACTTGAACAATAGTTTTATCTTGCACAGGACTAGCTTGGGCAGGGTGTTTGCTTCTATCTTTATTGATAGTGCTTTCTAAAAGATTATGCTAATGCTATTGCATTTTTCCCAAGGCAAAAACAGGTGGCCTTGCAACCTTTTGTTCATACATAACCTTCCGCAGAGGAAATTGTAGGGATGATGCCCATGACCATAACAACTATGGGAGCAATATGAGCTGCAGCTGTGTCCCTGGAATTAGGAGGAGCCACAGGGCTTGGAAGAGACAAAAATAATCTGGCACACTAACTGGGATTGTGTTTAGCACCTGCCATGCTCCACCTTTCACTTTGTTCTTGGTTACTTATCCCATGTGAGTTGCTGTTCTCTTGAGTAGCTAAGTGCTTTGCCCATTGAATAGGTTTGACTTTAAGAACATTGTGAGTATATAGATTTCTGAGGACTGCGTAGATTTTGAACTTTGAGAGTGGCTTTCTTTTGAAGCTCAGGAGCACACAGAATCAGCTTTTGTTGCTGTAAGAGTCTTCTGGAATTCCTACTGGTTTACAAGAAATTGGGGATCACAGGAGGCAAAGAGGAAAGAAATCTGATCTTCCTTTTGGTGCTACACATCTCTAATTCCCTTTGATCTTTTGCTCAGCATTTGATTAAATGTTTGGATGTAGACTGGACTACCTAATCAGAGGTGGTCTGCAATAAATCTGTGCTGGTGCGATGTGCTTTGGTCTGCCTCTGTAATCTTACAGACCAGGGTAAAAGGACATGGTGGTCCTATTGTTCAGAAGAAAGAAGCTATTTAAGGTCAGTTTCATGCTTCTTTTGGGATTTTCAGAGGCAGTTCTCCAGGTACAATAAATTCTTTATCGGTTCGTTGTACCCAAGCAACACTGCAAACCTAGTCTCTTAGCATTAATATTTACAGTTATGGTTACAAGGGGAAAGTTCTTATACTCATTACTCAGGACTCATGTCAGCAGAGTGTTTCAGTTAGAGATGTACTTTAACCATAATCTCAGATCCAGGTAACCTAGATCTGAACATGGCTCAAACATCAGGATGTTTAATCCTACTGTGAATTTCACAGAGAGTCTCCTTTTCATAAGGACTTAGATGCTCAGTTTAAAGATACTCCCATATACAAAAGCCCCAGTTCTAACTCCCTGCATTGCTGTTACTTCTACAGATTTAAATCTAGCTCTGAAAGCTGAGACTTAGGTAGCACCTATGCTGCTGAATTAAATGTCACAATGTTCCCAGGCATTTGCTGGAATAGTCCCTGGCACTCTTTTCACACAGAATAACTACCATTTTTGCAAGTGGTTTTCAGGCACAGCATGGGGCTTAACACACATCAGGGACCATACTTGGTCTGGTGGTTTGGATGATCCCGTTTTGGAGGTTAAAGAGAACCCAGTAGAAGAGACATGGCTGCATTGTGCCAGCTGATCTCAGAGCCAGAAAACAGGGTCTTGTGTATCAACTTTACTAGTAGAGATATATACTTCTTCAGGATTTTCGTCTTTGGCTCTGTGACTTGCTAGGAAGTGTTTTCCTTTGGATAAGACAGAAAGATGAGTCACTTTATCCGTTTGTTTATGACTTGCAACCGGGTAGAAGCTGAAGATCTGATGATACTTTTCAACAGAAGACTGGTAGAGCTCACATCTCCCAGGTTATGTTTTCTGTCTTGGTTGATAGTATTTAAATTATGCCTTTCCTTAATCATAGTACTGCTACTATTTTGTTCTCTATAGAATCATAGAATAGCTAGGGTTGGAAGGGACCTTAAGATCATCTAGTTCCAACCCCCCTGCCATAAGCAGGAACACCTCACACTAAACCATGTCAACCAAAGCTTCATCCAACCTGGCCTTAAACACTGCCAGAGATGGAGCACTCACAACCTCCCTGGGAAACCCATTCCAGCGCCTCACCACCCTAACAGGAAAGAATTTCTTCCTTAGATCCAATCTAAACCTCTCCTGTTTACATTTGAACCCGTTACCCCTTGTCCTGTCACTACAGTCCCTAATGAAGTGTCCCTCCCCAGTATCCTTATAGGCCCCCTTCGGATACTGGAAGGCTGCTATGAGGTCTCCACACAGTCTTCTCTTCCCCAGGCTGAACAGCCCCAACTCTCTCAGCCTGTCTTCGTAAACATATTTCAGGGTGATTGGTCATATTAGAAGTAGGGCAGGCCAATGAAAAACTCAATGTGATTCTCTTTTGTTCGGTTCAATTTGTTGTTATTTTCATAGGATATTTAATTCCAAAATGGATATAACCATTTTCTGAATCATCTTGTGAAAGTTCTGTATATCCTTTATGCCCAATACCCGCTGATGTTAAGCAAGAGACAAATATAGTTTCTCTTTCATTAGCTCAATCTATTTTACAGTGTTTGCAGACTTGTGACAAGCAAAGGGTTGCTCCATGTTCAGCTACTACTGATAAAAGCATGGCAATGAGTTGTGGGAATCTGGGATTTTTTTATACCCAACAGGTCTTGAAAAGCAGTCTTGTATTAAATGTTAAATATCCATTTTAAATAAAAGCATCAGTGCCAGGCATTGGCACATATGATGATCTGACCTCATGTCATTGTATGCTTGAGTACCTACAGATGACTGCCTTACTGACATGCTCATCGCTGTGGAAGGACCTTGTTGTGGTTTAAACCCAGCCACACAGCTCGTTCACTCACTCAACCCCCCTTTCTTGCCCTCCCCTGCTTCCAGAGGGATGGGGAGGAGAATCAAAAGAATGCAACTCCCACAGGTTGAGCTAAGAACAGTTTAGTAACTAAGGTATAACACAAATCACTACTGCTACCACCAATAATAATAATGATAAAGGAAATAACAAGGGAAGAGAATACAACATCTCACCACCCATCGATAGATAACTCACCCCACCCCACCCGACCAAGCACCAACTGACACCTCCTCCAACCCCACAGAGCGCTAGCCCTTCCCGGTAACTCTCAGTTACATCCTGGGCATGACGTGCTATGGTATGGAATACCTCTTTGGTCAGTTTGGGTCAGGTGTCCTGTCCCTGCTTCCTCCCGGCCTCCCCTCCTCCCTGGCAGAGCATGAGACTCACAAAGTCCTTGGTCAGAATAAGCATTACTTAGTGACAACTAAAAACATCGGTGTTATCAGTTTTGTTCCCAGGCTGAGACAAAACACAGCGCTGCACCAGCCACTAAGAGGGAGAAAAATGACTGCTACTGCTGAACCCAGGACAGATCTCTTAATGTATTTTTGTAATTTCAGTGTTGTATCTCTATTGACTTTTCATAGGCTTGTGTCGTGGTTTAAACCCAGTTTCTACTCCCTCCTCCTCTTTCTTTCCTCCCCTCCCCCTCCTTCCTCCCCATTCCCAGAGGGATGGGGAGGAGAATTGAAGGAATGCAACTCCCACAGGTTGAGATAAGAACAGCCCGGTAACTAAGGTATAAGACAAATCACTGCTGCTACCACCAATAATAATAATGATAATAACATGGGAATAGGGTACGATACCACCCACCAAAAACGAGCCCGACCAGGAAGTGAAGTGTCCTTCTGGGTAACTCCCCATTACCTCCCTGGGCATGACATGGTCAGGTGTCCTGTCCCTGCTTCCCCCCCTTGCCTCCCCTCCTCCCTGGCAGAGCACGAGACTCAGAAAGTCCTTGGTCAGAATAAACATTACTTAGCGACAACTAAAACCACTGGTATTATCAGCTGTGTTCCCAGGGAGAGTCAAAACATAAAAACTGCATCAGCTACTAAGAAGGAGAAAAACTGACTGCTACTGCTAAACCCAGGACAGCTTGTCTGCACAGATGAAAAGGTGTTTGTTTGCTTGTTTGTTTATTTTGCAGTTAGGTTATGCTAAAGTAAAAATTCAATTCAAATCAAGCCTTTGCTTTCATCTCTAGGACAAGCATGTAAGGTTACTGCTGTACCTCAGTGACTTCCTCACATACTGTATTTCCAACTAGGTTTCAGGCACCTGAAATTCCTTTCTTCTGAAGCACTGTGGTATTTGACCAACATCCTTCTTCATATACAGCCATTATCAGCAATAGATAAAAACAATAAAGGAAGGTTTTTGAAACAGCCATGTGAATATTTAGTGTAACCTAATCTCATGCTTCACTGCAAGCTAGATAAGCTTTCCTCAAAGCAGCAGAGCAGAATCTACTGCCAGCTGCTGAGAAAGGTGTCTGTATGAGTGTGAGAGCCTGACTGACTCTTACGGGCCTCTCTGAAAGACTCCATTCTATGATTCTATGATTCCGTATCCTTCCATTTTTTGCCTTCCAGCTGTTCCTAAGTATTGTTTTGTGGAATTGTGGAATGGGAATTGGCTTTAAGGAACTGTACAAAAGAGGCTCCACAGTTTTACACTAAACTCTGCTTAATAAGACCCATGCATAGCCCGTATGAAACTCTGAAAGCTGTATGACTAGTGATTAATGGACGTCTTCTTCCAACATTACAACTTCATTTTTAATTTTCTCCCCCTGCTGAATCTTTCAGGTTGTTACGAGGGAAGTTAGACATTCAGGAGAGTGTCCAAGGTAAGGCATGAAGCACTGGTTTCACTGTTGCATAAGACACACACACAGTTTTCAGGAATACCTCCCAGAGTATTTGATGAGGCATGCGTTGCCAGTGGGGGTGGCTCTGTGCTCCACTAACCTTATTTTGCTAAGTCAGATGCTGAGGGTCTCCCTTAGATCATGCAACTTGGTGTAAAGAGAGAGCAATTTGTTCTTCTTTTCATCTGTCTTCTTTTGTTTGTTTGCTTTTCCTCCTTTTCAGTGATATTAAGGGATGGTCTCTGTTGGGACAGTAATATCATCAGGAGTAGTAGTGTCGTTAGATGCTCCCAAATCCTTTGATTTTCTGGAAATAGTTAAAATGCAGCTCTATACTGAAAAACTATTCTGAAAGTGGCACTGTGGGTTCAGTGTCTATCATCTCTAAATTATTTCCATAACAAATGTCTTCTGTGAGGAATGAAAAAGGCATTTTATTTTGTTCCTGCCTGTCATTCCCCATGAACATGACATGGACCTGAAGTTCACACAATTCTTTTCTTTTCGCATATAATTGCCAGTAATGGAGCACTCAACAAGGCAAATTAAGTATTTAGTTATACCACAGCAGGACTACTGTTTTTGAGCTGGACCTCACTGCCACCTGTAAAGCCCTGGGGTTTTTTTGCAGTTTTGCTTAGGTGACTGGAACCTATTAAACAGCTCTGTTGATGCATGAGAACAGGAAATACAAATTGGCTCCCTGTGTCTTTGCCACTTTTGATATGTGAACAGAAAAGGAAAGTAGAAATTTAATTTTTTTCCCCTATCAAGTGGAGTGCACAGGGTGCAAGACTGGAGGCAAATGTTGTATTTTTTGTGTAGTATTTTTCAGATCAAAATTGTACTCTGCAAAAGAAGAAAAGTACTTCCCATGACACAGTCTTAACTAATTTGCTTTACTCTTTCATATTTTGCATGTTGATCTTGCTCAGTATGAACTACTCAGTCTTGTTTTCCTTGTTATCCTTGTTATTTTGTACTCTTTTTTAGTCCCTTTTAATCTTGTCACAGAGTATACACCTCACTTGATGATACACCCTCCCATCTCTCTGTAGGTTGAAGAACATTTGCTGCTCAGACTGTTCTGCACTTAATTTCCTTACTTGAAGAACTAAAGTATGTTTTATACATATATGCATACAGCAATGCATATATTAGGGATATAACAAAAGTTTGCATGCTGCATCATCTTTTTCCAACAGTTTTCACAAACCCAGTCCCTGGTATTCAGAAATAGCAAAACGGGTAGCAGATCCTAGCAGTAGTAATTCAACAGTCTAACACAGTGATAAGAAAGAAGTTCCTTCAATTCAAAATAGTTTTTCTCTGTTGGGTGGTAGTTTGACCAGACTGCAGAAAATTAAAAATACAAAACTCTTAAGGATCAAGTCAGTCACATTTTGGAAAAAAAGGGGCCAGTGGACCTTGTTCAGCTGCTGGCTTTTACTATTCAGGACAGCCAGGTAGACTAATAAGTGCTGACTAGTTCATTGCCAAATTGCCTGTACCTAAGGATACATAGAAGAAACAGCGAAACGCATCCTGAACTCTAGCCCCCAGAGAAGGCCACAACTACTGCGTACAAGAGAGACAAATACAACGTACAAGCATAAAAGAATAAATGAAGTAATTTCAGAAAATCATGCTTGCTTTGAGTTCTAAAACTTCAGTTTTGTTTGCTTCAAATAATCAGCTGCAGACCCACCATAGTGGCCTTCAGACTGGCTAACTTCCCAAGCACTTCTTTGAAGGTGGGCCCTGGCTCCCTTTTAACAGGAGATGAATTCCTGGGTATATTTAGCAGCATTTCCTTTCAAGTAGGTCTCTGAGGAAGTGGCTGTTGGATAACATTGCCCAATGTAACATGGGGAAGGGGACTAAGATTAGTTGCCTTCTATTAAGGTCACTGTCTAGCTATGGGGCCCAAATTTGTACAGGGACAATTTTATCATAGGGACTGTGCTGTATTTTGGCTGGATAGCTTGATATACAGAAAACCCACAAAGCACAGAGCTTGTCAAACAGAATGAAGAGGAATTCATTCTGCAATGTGTTCACAGAAGTGCAGGGGGTACAGGAAAAGAAGGATGTTATGTCTGCCAGGATCTTGGGCTCTGCTGTTTTTCTTACTCCTCTTGAGTACATGCCCATCAGATCTGTGGTGATGGCAACAGTACAGGTATCTGTAAGTCAAATTTCAACTCTACAAACTGTATTGACAGAACTTCATTATATAAATGGCTCCTGAGGGGTGTTGGTGATAGAAATGAGTTCTGCCACTCCTCATAAAATGTTTCTAATGACTGCTTTTCCAACAGGGACAAAAAAAGAAAAGTAAAAGGGAAACTGAAAGGGTCCATCTCCAAATAACTACATGAGACTGTGTGGAGTGCTATGAAAATGGTTATGTTCTATGCTACTCCTCTAGCAAAGACTTGAATAACTCACTGGTGGCTCCATCACTCATGAATGAAGCACTCATTCCAAATGCATGGCCATAAAACCTTTATAGTGCCTTGCAAAATGTGTGTGCTGTAAAGTTTTTATAGCCATGCATTTGGGATGACCACATTACATCATCACATATTTTTACCATAAAGATTTTGGCTTACTGCTGCTCTAAGCCAACTAACCTTTATAGATGGTTCCTAGAACAACTGAAAGATCCCTGCTTTGTGTTTTTATTGTCAGCACGAATTTAATGTACTCCTTTTGTTTCATTAAGTCCCAGAGTTAGGCTGCAGGGAAAGTGGAATAGTGCAATCAATACACAACTGGATTTGCTTTTTAGTTATATCAATCACAATGTCTCCCTCCATTATTAAACATTTATGCTGTGGTAACGTTTGTGTATTACAGCTGACATACAAGCCCAGGCTCATCAGCAGTGTGCATAGGGTGTATTGTGGGATCTGATTTTTATGCTGTCAGCCCTTGGGGAATCTGTATCTCCCAGAGATTTCATTGTGTAAAGTACCAATATATACTAAAAAGACACTTCCTGTTTCAATTTTTGTTTGCTCCCAGTTCTTTCCTTGGCTACTTTTCAGCCAGATGAGTTAGTGATTTGGTCCCTTTGTGACCCCCTGAGCCCAGGAATATGCAGCCTGGTGTGAAAAATAAATGAAGGACCCCTTCATTCACTGGTAGCACAAAGTTACTTTGGCTTAATCAGTTATGACACTGCACCCTCTGACCGTATTTCACTACCTATAAGGTATGAAACCCTAAAATATAATCAGTTTTAAAGAATACCCAAAAATACTTTAAAAGCAAACTAGGGTTAGTTTTCTTTTCTTTCTTTCTTTCTTTCTTTCTTTCTTTCTTTCTTTCTTTCTTTCTCTCTCTCTCTCTCTCTCTCTTTCTTTCTTTCTTTCTTTCTTTCTTTCTTTCTTTTTTTTGTAACAGATAACATGGATCCAGAATAAGAATAACTGCAATGGTGAAATAAGGAGAGGAAGTCACAGCCAATTTAGAGCAAAACTGAAAAAAAAATGTTTTCAAATTCAAGGCAGGTTATGTCAGAAGACAAAAAAATCTCTGTATGAAAAATGTTTGAACCAGTCTTCTAGTCCAGCTAATGAACATTCCTCAGCTTTTACCCATAGCTTAATTAATTATATTAGTTTAAATATTAGTAATGAATGAGGAGATTACCACAAATAAGTGGTAAAATGCATTAACTAAACAGGATAGAATAAAGTTCCAATCCAGAGTTCTACTCTTTTCTTAAATTTTTTAAAATAATTACTTAAGACACTTTTTTTCATGCTTATTTATCCCCAGTTTGTGCCCTGTTATTGGGCAACTGAGTCCACAAACATTTTGTTACTCCTTGTCTCTTGAGCACTTCTTTAAAGGAGGTTTTAGCAGACTTTTAGAAGCCTCAGATTAGCCAAACTTTGTGATTTTATGCTTGATGATCATCAGTATGCAAGAAAAGAAAAATAATGTCATCTGTTGTCACCCATTCATTCATTGTCATCTGTTTCTGACAGCAGGCAGAATCTGACTGTGTTACTGCTGTACGTTTTCAGCTGCTGAACAAAACTTTGGCACTCTGCAGTGCTAACTTGCATGTGCAAATGGTGTTGGGTAGAATGTAGAGCAATCTGTTTGTGTGTGATATATTAAATGATCATTGCTTTCTCATGTGGAATAGGTTCAGTCATCATATAGGTAACATTTGCTTGTAATTTAATGAGTTACAGAAGCAAAAAATTGAGACAACTGATTTTAGGCTGAAGACTTGAAACTTTCACAGGATTAATAAAATGGAAGAGAAAGCCATCCCCTGCTGTACATCTAGTGCTGTCTGGTGCTGAGGACTATCAGTAATGGATGCTTGAGTCTTAATTAGTAGCTCCTCTGTATGTTTATTTATGCTTTCAAGCTATTGCTTATATGTGTCTGGTAATGGTGAAAAATGTCTTCCAGGTGCAGTATAATGTAAATATGGAAGATAAAGCTCTGAGGGACAGAACTGAGTTTCGCAGCTGACAGCTGCTCATGTGATATCTCCTGCTGGAGTAGTTTAATACAGTCCACAATCAATTAATTACATTTATAGTTTGTGAACAGCACTGCAAAGGCTGTCAGGGGCAGTAAAAAAAAGCAGTTTTGGAAAGGCATAGATGGAAATGTGTGTATTCCATTCTTAAAATAGCTCATTAAACTTAAGCTATCTTAAACTATCAGAATGAAAAAAAAAATACTTCATGTGCTCTTTTGCATTTTCCTTCTTTTGACATTTATGTTGGCCCAAACAGTGAAAATAATTTGAGCGCAGATCTTCTCTGAACAATGTCTGGATGAAAAGAGCATTTTAGAGTTCACTGCTTGTGTCAGTGAATTCCAAATCAAGTCTGATCCAATTTACACAGAAAATGTAAAGACCACTTTATCTGATGTAGGTTTATATTATTTATTTTTAGATGGACATGACATTACACATCACTGCCTGCAAATTCTAAGCCTGGAAAAAAAAAAAGTCATATGTGAAATAATATTCTTCCTTTTGCCAGCATATCATGTTTTGCTTGTCCATCAACATCCTTTAATAAGGAATTTCACAGAAAAAGTCCTGATCTTTCTGCTTTGACTTAGCTAACTGTGCTAGCTGTGTTGAAAGGAAGAGAGCACTCATTTTCCCACAGAGAATTCTAATGTAATAAAAGAGGCTTAAATCAGTACAACCATTGCCCAATTTGCAGATTTTGCAATCATCCAGCTGAGCAACAATCTCTAACTACATGTAGGTTTACAACTCCTTTTTAGACAATTTCCAGCTATGCAGCTTGATCTGACATAGATACTATCTCCCAGATCATTCCAGTGTCAACCTCTAAATAAGAATTATGGGTTTGATATTCACTCCAGGACTTCCCAATACACTGAAAACTACCCCAAGCATGCCGCATTTCCAGAATTGGCTGTTTTGTGTGCCTGGAGTGCAGGGCTGCAGCGGGAACCACTGCGCCACGTAGTGACCTGGGATTTCTCTGTCCAAGCCCGAGCAAGGCAGAGAGCAGGGTGTGCCAGAGGCTGGCGAAAGCAGCTGATTTGTATATTGGCTGCTTTGTCAACAGATGTTTCGGCCAAACTGTCTCCAGTAGAGATCTGGCCTTGAACAGCTATTGTGGACCTGTTTCTTTCAATTAGCTCTCCAAAGGCATGTTTCACCCCACACTGAGAGCCCATTTGTGTGGCTTCAGATCAGCCTAAACTGTCACTCCCCCTACACTCTCAGTGTAGGAAAAGCCCAGATGTAGCCTAGAGAAGCTGTTATGTTTGTAATGCAAACATAGAATCATAAAATCACAGAATAGTTAGGGTTGGAAAGGATCTTAAGATCATCTAGTTCCAACCCCATCCAACCAGTTCTTTATCCACAGAGTGCTCCACCTGTCAAAGTGATGTCTCTCCAATTTCAAAACAAGGATGTCGTGTGGGACAGTGTCGAACACTTTGCACAAATCCAGGTAGATGATGTCAACTGCTCTACCCCTGTCCATCAGTTCCGTAGCCCCATCATAGAAGGCCACCAAATTGGTCAGGCAGGATTTCCCTTTAGTGAAGCCATGCTGGCTGTCACCAAGCACCTCGTTGTTTTTCATGTGCCTTAGCATGGCTTCCAGGAGAAT
>NDXB01009903.1:32178-58082 GCA_002631895.1 Agapornis roseicollis
TTTTCATGTGGCATGGCTTCCAGGAGAATGTGCTCCAAGGTTTTGCCAGGCACAGAGGTGAGACTGACTGGTCTGTAATTCCCTGGGTCATCCATTTTCCCCAAAACCCCTAAGTTCTTTCACTTAAACTTCCAGCCTTGACAATCTTCCAGCTTATTCAGGTGAAAGATGAAACAAAGAAAATGAGCTGTTTAAGTGTCAATAGTCTTGGATTTAGAAGGCTCTATATGAAACATTGTTTGAATCAATATCAAAACAAGAAATAAATAAATTAATAAATTCAGAAACTTGCAAAACCATCTGAATCTCTGTTTTACATCAACTTGTAATCAGTCTTCAGCCTTTTTGTAAGCTACAGGGTCTAAGTCCTCTTGGTTTAAGCCCATAAGACATTTTCTTCATTCTTATGTTTTCTCCATTCATGATCCTTACTATGCTATGGCTTCTACTTTTATTTTTTTAAAGTATTAGCCTTGTTACTCTGTTATGGTCAGGGAAATACCAACACTTTTCATCCACTCAGATCTATAAAGAAAGGAATGAAAATATGCCTACTAGAAATTAGCTGCAAATTCCAATTTACTGTGCACTGCAATGCTGCATTCCTGCCACTGTGAGCATTCTGCAAGACTCTAAATTAGACTAATTAATGTGATTCAGGGTGATGCCTGTTTATCGAGCAGTAATCACAGTTTGCTTTTCTCATCTGTCTCTGGAAGTCTTCCATCCAGGTAAGAGCCTTCCTGTTGCACAGAAGGCTCTTTGTGCTTTTTTGTGTCTGGTGTTTGGTGAGAGGAAAGCAGATTATTGTTCTTAGAGTGTCTGATATAAACCTGCCTTAGGAATCTGTGACGCCCCGGGCATAAAAGCAGTATGTAAGCAAAGACCCTCTTGTAGTGGCTGCTGGTTGCTAGGTCTCCATAAAAGACAGATAGTTTCTTGGTGTTAATAGCCTAATAAATTAGATAGAACAGTTCAGTCTCTTGAGAGCTATTAAATTGAGAGGGCTCCAGGCAGATGTTTTATTTGCACCTGTTTAGCTGTGGGCTTTTTAGGTATTTTTGCAATACCTAAAAGAATCAGGAATTTGGAAGAATGAGGAGCTAAAATGTTCCCTTTCAGTTTTTTCTCATTCCCACCTCTGAAAGCTGTGTTTCCATTAATTATGTTTCCTTGACTGGGTCAAGGTCATAACAATTCCTCCTTCTGATGCTTCCCTGGAGCTCTTTGTTAACTTTCTTGGAGTGCCTTGGATGTTCTTTTTCTTAACCTTTTAACACTCTCCCCATTTTTTATTATCCTTTCCTCCATGGGAGTTCACTCTGCTTCTGCAGTTTGGGACATACAACAAAAGAGTTCTGGGAAGTCACAAGGCGTTGCCAAGCATGAGGTTATTCTGCTTTATGTGGACTGTATTCCTTGTTTATATCCTGTTTTGAAGACCTGCAGGATATATGTGGATTTTTGAGCATTTTGCCAATTAATATTTCCATAGAAAAACACTCAGATGTTACTACATGGGGACAAATCATGAAACTGCTTTCTGTAACACTTAAAAGTTGGAAATGGGTGCAAGAAATGCCTCTGTTCGAGCAGCAAGATGTAGGGAAGTGTGTAAGGGAAGAGCAAACACAATGTACTAGTTCACTAGATTATGTTCTAACATATTCCAGCTCAGAATGTTCCTGAACCACATCATGTTTTTGGTATTTTATTCCTTTGGCCAACTCCTCTCTAAACTCATGTGAACTTATTAGCTTGTGTATTCTGCTGCAAGGAATTCCCTAGCTTTCCTCTGCTTTCACAAAGAGTTTTTCTGCCATGCTTACTTTTAACCTGTTGCTGGTTCATCAGTTTGAGCTGGTGAAATCTGTTCCTTTTTCACTTCATCATTTCATAAATCTCTGTTACAATGCATCCTCAGCTGGACTCCGGATATAATAAGTAATTTCAGTCGTTCCTTGTAATGGGAACCATTCTGAAACTGGCTTTAGGCAACTTCTGTAATTGGTTTCATCATTGCTTTTCTTCTCTGCTATCTTTTCTCAGCTCCCTTTTGTTATGGGGAAGAGGGCAATAACAACACACAGTATTCACAAAGAGATATATGTGGTAGCATACCAATGTTATATCTGGTAGGTAACTCAGCCCCACTCACCCCATTGGGATGAAGAAGAGAACTGGAAGGGTAGAACTGAGAAAACTAATGTGTTGATGCGGGAGTCACGGACAACGCTTAGATGATCAACGTGATCAAGCGAATGCCATCTTTATTCCAAACACCAATTGCTTTTATAGGGTTACAAAGCGCTTATTCTTATATTATCAGCACTTATTCTTACTTTACCTGCACCTCGTCTGAACCCTGATTGGTCGGTCTCAAAGATGTTGCTAATTCTAGCTGGTAGTTTTCCACTCAACTACATCATCTTGCCCATCTAGCATTTTCAGTGTGTGTTATGCCATCTACTGACGTGACTTCCACTTTTTACTTCTCCTTGTCTACCTTAAACTGGCTCAAAGGTTCTTTCCCAAAGTGTGCTTTTGCCAAGGGCCTAACTTATGTCAAGCATAAAAGCCTACTTATGTCAAGCAAAGCCTAACTTATGTCAAGCAACTAAAGGGTCATCACACTGCTCAACCCAGTATGATCCACCACACTAATGGGTTGATATAAAGGCAGTTTAGTAGATAATGCAAAAGCGGCACACACAGAGTAAAATAAGAAATTAATTCACTCCTTCCCATCAGTGGGCACTTGTTCAGACATCCCTAGAAAAGCAAGGCTCTATTATGCATAAGGGTTACTTGGGAAGCCAAATGCCATCACTGCAAATGCCATTCCTCTTTCTCCCCCCAGTTTTTATTGCTGAGCATGTCATGTGGTAGGTGGCTCTGTGGAGTGGTTGGGACCACAGGGGCCTCTCAGCATGGAACGGGGGGGATTCAAAGATCACGGGTTCGACTCTCACCACAATGCCATGAGCCATGAGTTTTTGGTGTCCTCAACATAAAAAGGACATGGAGCTGTTGGAACAAGTTTAGAGGAGGACCACGAAGATGATCGGGGGACTGGAGCATCTCCCATATGAAGACAGGCTGAGACAGTTGGGGCTGTTCAGCCTGGGGAAGCAAAGGCTGCGTGGAGACCACATAGCAGCTTTCCAGTATCTGAAGGGGGCCTATAGGGATGCTGGAGAGGCACTCTTCATTAGGGACTGTAGTGACAGGACAAGGAGTAATGGGTTCAAACTTAAACAGGGGAGGTTTAGATTGGATCTAAGGAAGAAATTCTTTCCTGTTAGGGTGGTGAGGCACTGGAATGGGTTGCCCAAGGAAGCTGTGAGTGCTCCATCGCTGGCAGTATTCAAGGCCAGGTTGGATGAAGCCTTGGCTGGCACGGTTTAGTGTGGTGTGTCCCTGCTTATGGCAGGGGGGTTGGAACTAGATGATCTGAAGGTCCTTTCCAACCCTAAATATTCTATGATTCTATGATCCCTCTGGTCAGTTGAGGTGAAATGTCCTGGCTGTGTACCCCCATCCTATTTGTTGGTGAGGAAGTGTGAGGAAGAGGGAAGGTTTTGACTCTATGTAAGCACTACTCAGCAATAGCTAAATCATCTCTGTGTTATCCATACTGTTTTCATCACAAATCCAAAACAGCACAGTAACAGCTACTATGAAGAAAGCTAACTCTGCCCCAGAAGAAAACAGTATAATTCTCTATTACTTTTCTTATAATTCTGAACATTTAGTTTGTTTGGCTTCTGCTCAGTATCATGCTGATGTTTTCTTTAGATGATTTATTATAAGCTGAAGATCTCAATCTGGTTGGGACCTAGCTCTGAGCCCTCTCCTGCAGATGTAAAATGTAGATTGTTTTTCCCTACTTGCATCCTGCTACATTTATCTATATTGAACTTCATTGTCAGTGTTTACTAGAAGTTGCATTAAAGCAGCAAGAACAGCTGTTAGCTTGTAAACCTGTATGGGTGTGCACCTTTCCATATCAGAGCTTTTCTTTCATGGTGGAACCTGCTTAATATCAAATTGAATAAAGAGACCTGAAAACTGAATTTCTTAGATGATTGTTCTGAGTTGCATAATAATAGTAATAGCGGCCTCCATGAGGGATTAAGGCAGGAGAAACTGTGGAAAATACTAGGTACATGAGCCATTACAGAAGAATTGGGATGCTAGGCATTTGGACTTGTCATAGGAATATGGAATGTATTACCATGCAGTTTTCAGGAGATATGGATGCCTTCTACCTTATTTAGAAGAAAACATAGCACCAGTTTTGTGCTATGGTTTGTTTTCTTTTTTTGCTTCTCTTATGAAATCCTGTCTGTTCATACTCTGTTATTCTGTGACTTAATGTAGAGTTGGGAGTGGCTTGCTGCCCATGGGCGATGGTATTACCATCAGGTATTGAGGTTCTCTGAGTAGCACACCTAAACCCAGAGGCATGTTTTCAGGCTCTGCCACTTATGCCAAGTGAACTCTCCAGAAGCATGCGCACTTGAGAGATTAGTGGCCTCCCACTTCATGGAAAAATAGGTCTTATAAGCATGGTGTCTATGTGTCTCAACCTTCCTGTATGCCTGAGAACACCTTTGATCATAGCAGAGTGGCATTTGGACTTGGAAACGTGCACAGTAAGATAGATAGAGTTTGTATTAATTACTGACATGGTAACAGCTTGACACTGTACAGACTGACATGATTTGTTGGTAAATTCTCAGAAGGAAATGCTGCAGATATTGCGCTCAGACCTACTTATTAACCTGTGTTTCTCATTGACAAGATACATGGCAAGCTGTTACGGTACCTCATCTTGGCGTCTCATGCTGTGTGGTCTTTCCATCTCAGTCCACAGTCCTGTGATTTGGGAAAGCATGCGGATGAAATGAAATCTGCAGTGCTATGGTGGATCTCCAAGCACAGGAACATACAGTAAACCAAAAAGTGGGGGAATTTGGTTTTGCAGCATGTGTCTGACATCATGCAGTGCTGCTGATGTGCTTGCTTTCACATGACTTTTCCACTAAAAATGGTAAATAATTTGGTTTTAAAATGTTAGATTGCCTTAAACTGACAAAAGAGAACCAATCACAGCTGTCAAGATAGTCTCTAATAGTCTTGTATCTAGCACTATTTCATAAGAAAAATCATAAAATAATGTAATAAAGAGAACAAAAATTGGAAACCTGTGGGTACCATCTGGTAGGGAATACTCCGATCCTGGTGCAGCAAGGCTTTTGAATGCACACTTGTTTCTTAAAGCATGAACAACCCTCCCAAGTGTTGTGGGTGTGCTACTAAGTCCCACACAATGGGGTGACATGTTGGAAGAATGAATCCTCGATGTACATCCTCCAATAGGCATTCTCTGGTTACCTGCTTATCCTCACCTGTTGCTGGAAATGCCTACACCTAGCCCTCTCCCATCTGTGCTCAGCTGGTAAGGAGTGAAGCTGATAGGAGTTGTTGATGCCTCTTATTTCTCATCAGCAAACAGTGGAGAAACAGCCCCACTTTCACAAGGCTGCTCACAGGACACTATCTGCAGCTCTTTAAGATACTGACATTGCCTGAAGCCATCATAACATCCTTTCTGCTGGAAAACATTAGAGACAATAACCTCCAGCAGAGGGAGTGTAGCCCAGAGGCCAGGGGAGGCGGGAAAGGCAGGGTAAGAGGCCATGTCCACAGCTGGCACAACAATCTGGGAAGGGCTGGTCTGTCCGAAGCAGTCTGCAGGCTGCTTCCCAACTCCTGTATCCATTACCTGCAAGCTCAAAGGCTGCTGTAAAGTGCTACCACAGAGGGTCTGGCAGAAGCTTTATAGCAAGGCATGAGATTTCTTACCTCTTATAAACCAAGCAGAAAATGGGGTGGTGAGATTAAAGCTGAGGAAAAGATTCAGAATTTCTTTCTCTACCAATAAACCAAAGCTTTATCTTAATTTCAGCCCTACACTCATGAGTTTAGTATTCAGGCAAACAGTTCTCCTGAACTGTATTACCTTGGTGCTGTTCGAAATCCCATAAAGCAGAATGTACTAGCTATCATTCCTGCTCAGAAAGCACAGCAGGGAATAAGCAAATAAAGTTGAAACAGATAAAGATCTGAGTATTGATCTCTGCTCGTGTTGCCTAATAGAGAGTAACTCCAAAGGAATATTGTAGTCACTGATGGAGGAGAAATCGAAATAATCTGGCTATCACTTTCCATGTCTCTGTGTTAGAACGGTCACGTAGGCTAAAGAGTACTAGGGATTTAGCCAAAGTAACAACAGATTTTCATGAAGCTTATAGATTTACAGAAGCCTCCAGGAACCCAGTGTAGGAAGCACTTCAGTCACCTTAGCAGTGGCTCCAAATAGGCTAGCAGAGTTGTGGTTTTGCTGTGACATCACAGCAGCTCCCCAGTACTTCTCTGCTTATGCAAAGCGTGTGTTATCTCACAGCTGCCAGGTATGGGTGTCCACCCAGATGATCATGCTGAAGTTACCACCAGTATTTTTCTTCTTATTTTTAGTGTGAAATTACTTCCAGAGGTCACATGCAAAAACCAGTATTTTACTAATGTGACCATTTCACTCTATTTTCAAAAGTTTATTTGATATTGTTTGGGGCAACCACCTTCATTATGCCATTAATTCATGGCATTTCCTGGAGTTGCAGCTGTATTTGAGAAATAAGAACAGAAATTACATTTTCTGACTCAGCAGTGATGGTTATCAGTCTTGTGGATAAAAGGTTTTTATTACAGCTTTGCTTTTGCTCAAATCACAGAACCTGTAGTTATAGGAAGGCAAAATGGATTCCATCTGGCTCATACATTATCAACAATTGTTAAAGGAGCTTCACTTATGAGGACAAATTGCTAAGGCAGAAATGAAGACCTTGAGGACAAATGCAGTTTCATACCTGTAATTTAGAGTGCAGTTTGGCTCACAAAATCTTTGTGATGTGCAATAAATGGGAGCCTTGCCTGACTTTCAAATCAACTTGAAAGTTGAAGCTTTCACAGCCAGCAGCTGGGGGAAAATAATTTTGTGCTTGTAAACTAAAAAAAAATGCTTAATGAAAGCCCTCTGGACACTTTGAATGTGTAGCATGATACAGTTGCTTTACACTGTGCACAAACATCACCCTCATAGTTTACATTATTCATGCAAACAAGATGCTGTAAATGCTGTCTCCTCTAATGCTTCTCGGATAAGAGGATTCAGTTGTGCCTTGGAAACCCTGCAGGCTTTCCTTTTGGATTTGATTTGCAAGGAAATAGTAAGATTCTGCCTCAATGTTTTGTTGAATGAAGGCATATTCCTACAGCCATTTGTAAAAGCCTTGTTGAAGGCACAGGAAATCTGTGTGGGCATGGAGTACTACCTACATGTACTGGAGTAACATTTCAGAACCTAAAAATACATTCAACCTTAACAGCCGCAGAAGCTGTCTTCAGAACAGTGCTCAATGTCTTTTCAGCTTGAGAGGCTTATGAGAAAAGCTCCCGTGTTTTATTAACTGTAAAATGTAACAAGTGCAGCACATTGGCAGCATATGTAGTCAGTTTGCTGCATACTGAATTCATCCTGGATTCCTATATATTTACTAATCTGTAATTCTCTTTGAGCACTGGAATGACATCCGTATTTCGAAAACTGCAATTTCTAAGTTGATTGTGTAGTGAAAGGGCAGGTGGGGAAGGAGATGGAGCAAACAGGGAAAGGTTAAGAATGAATAAGTGTGAAGGCAGAAATAAATTCCAATATCAAATCTCAGGCAAAGTCCTTTATCAGGAAAATCCTTCTTTCCAGTTCTCTCACTGTTTTTTTAGCAATTATCTTTTTTAATGCCAATATCAACACTATAATCCTGTCACTTGCTATAGACCTTAGTAGCCCTAAAATCTCTGAAACAGCTTCACACCAAGAACTGTGTTCATGGTACCCCCCTCTTAGAATTTTTCTGAATGGAAGAAAGCAGTGGGCCTTAAAGACAAAGTGGCTACTGAAAAAGTATTAGGGCTACTAACTGACCAGGGACCTGAGGAAACACTTTACCAAAAACTTAGCTGTAAATTTCTTCTTAAACCTCATTTTTTTAACATAATTTAAACTAGGAATGCACTGCTTCTGGCCCTATGGAAGAGCCTGTTGCTCCGGTAGCCCTTTTCTCACTTCTCACAGGCCACATGCACCGCAAGAAGGTGAAGTCTATTTTTTTTTCTAAACTGATATTGAAATAACCAACTTTTAAATTGTATTTCATATGCCATTGACTAGAAATTCTCATAGCTTCACTGCAATACAGATCTCTTTTATTAAAAGGCATTCTTTCAGTCCCAGTGTGAGATCCTTCCGTATTGTGAATTATTATACACTAAATATGTGTGGTAATCCAAATGAAACTAAGTTCCCTAGAGTATTTTTATAACCTACAGTCAGTTGAATATGGGCAGAAGGTACAGGAACTGGATTAATGTGCTGTTTTGACTGACATAAATAATTTATTCATCCTACTTCAAAAAAACAAACAAAAAAAATTATTCCAGAAAAGGGGGTTGGAAAGGATTGTTTTTACTGAAGCTGCCAGCTTTTTTTTTAGTTTCCATTTTAAAAAATAATGATTTCATTTTTATGAACATTTGTTTATGTTCTGTGCAATGATGGCACACTTTTGTTCCTTACACAGTGTGGTGAGAGATTAAATTTGTGTTAATGAGGTATTCATGAATGCAAGGAAGAACAATAGCCTGTCACTTCTTCATGAACTGATTTAGTAATTTTACTGTGCTTGGGGTATGAAATAAAAAGGTTGTAGAGATATTGTCATTAATAAGATTTATAGCAGCAAAGGGTATGGTGAGAGAGGCCTATTAGGATTACAATTCGATGTAAAAGATCATGCAAAAGAGTACAGTTGCAGGCAATTTATCTAATCAAATATGTGGAAGTGACGCTTTTCAGAGGCACACTGGGGAAAAGAAATCCTGTTCTCCTGTAGTGTCATTTACATGTGGCGCTAATGGTCTTGGTGATTCTTCCATAGATACAAGCATACCTTTTTTCTCTGTCTCATATTATTTCTCTCCCTTGTTTGTTTTTTGTTGGGTTTTTTTTTTGTTTGTTTGTTTGGTTTGGTTTGGTTTGGTTGTTTTTTTCTTTTTTTTTTTAAGTGGTGTTTTTGTTTGTGTGTTTGGTGTTTCTTTAGGTTTTGGGGTTTTGTTTGTTTGTTGTTTGTTTTGTTTTTTTTTAGTTTTGGTTTGGTTTGGTTTTTTTTTTCTTTTTTTTTTTAAGTGGTGTTTTTGTTTGTGTGTTTGGTGTTTCTTTAGGTTTTGGGGTTTTGTTTGTTTGTTGTTTGTTTTGTTTTTTTTTAGTTTTGGTTTGGTTTGGTTTTTTTTTTTCTTTACCTTTAGCCTATAAATAAAATTACTGTGTGTATGTTAAATGTGATAGAAGTAGTTTATGCCACCACTTACATTTCAAGTTGTCTTAGCCTCATGCTTGCCTAGAGTCCTTGACCAAATAAGAGAGCTCTTATTCAACAAAATATTTTTAAAAGTAGTTCTGCAGAGTGTTCCTTATCTTGGTTTTGTTCATAAGGGATGTTTATTAATCCAAAATTATGGATTCTATAATGCTGAGTAGCAATCGATTTCCCTGGGAACTTTTCAGAAAGGAAAAACATTTTACATCCTAGATGTAGCCCCATCTGAGCATTTAATTGTTACTGAATATTGAATATTGAAATAGCTATTGTAATCCAAGAGGATTAATTGCTTTGTGAGTAAACAACTAAAATAACTAAACCTGTGTTAAAAAAATCATGGGAATTTTCTCCTTTGTGCTTCAGGGCATAGACTACACATTTGGGGAAAAATATTCAGTTACATACTGATTTATAATTCGTCTCACTTTGGCTAGTTAATTTTTTCCTTGGAAATACTCAGTAATGGCCAATACTGGAAACAATAGTCTATTTAAGCTACTGATTTATTCTTATGCATTTATGCATTTTTGCATGAACTCTACTCAAGAGGACAACTTTTTATCATGATGATATTGCATGAAGACTGGCATTGTGTTTCCTTGTGCAAGGAATGCATATTACTCACTGCATGGATATCTGAAAGCTATAGATTTACAAATATTTTTTTGAAATGGATATAGATTTGCTAATAAATAGTTCTATGAATTTATGTTATTTTCAGATGAAAATAGAAGGAGAAAAAAGAAAAAAGAAATTTTGCCTTCTCTACAAAAATCCAAAGACTGTGTAGTAAGAGACTGGAAATCATAACCATGGATCATGGTCTAATTCACATTTAATTGTAGTAAATAAAAGTTTTTCACTGTCTCACTGCCATTACCTTCTGTAATACAAAAGGGATAAGCAGGTACTGAAGATATTTCTGAATGAAATACTGCAGCTTGCGTTAAATGGGACACCAGATTCCTTATGCCTTTTATAAACTATGAAAGTGTGAAAAATTAATTCATATTCCACTCAAAACTAGGAAAATGAAGATCTGCAGTTCTGTTTTTTCACCCAGTAATAAAATTTTTGGGCCACCATCTATATCATTGAGACAAATGTTGTATATGACTGTGCGTAAAACTGCATCCCTTGAGGATATAGATTACTCATAATGAAGAAGCTTCTTGAGGCATCTACCAGGAGTTTTAGTCTTTGAGAGTTTAAAGTTATCTTAGAAAATGAGTGCAAATGTGATAAACTGACATTTATCTCCCTTGAGTGGCTCTATAATTCCTCCCATCTTTTCTTCAGACCTATTTCTTTCCAAAGAATTATGTCAATATCTTCTGATTCTTTGTGTGGCTGCCCATCCACTAGAAGAGTGTCTTCTTTCTTTGATTCATTTAAACCTCTTTCTAAGTTGCATAAGTTGTGGATAAAATCAGTTGGGTTTATTTTTGAAAACCTGCCTATAATGTGTCATACCGCTATAGCAGCTTAACCTACATTCACCTCTTCATTCTGCTTTCTAAACAAACAAAAGACAAATATTGGAAACGCTGGCTGCTGGGAAATCTTTTAATTATAGGGCATTATTTTTCAGAATTAAAGCCATACCTGTAATTCTGTAGACCCCACAGACAGTGAAGATGAGTTTTTTTCTCATCTGCCACTAGCCATTTAAATGTTTGGAGACGATTCTTTTTAAACATAAACTATGCATAGGTTGTCTTGAGGGTTTGCTGTTCATTTATATTTGTAGGCAGTGGATGAAGACTGGGCCCTTCCAGAGGGATGTTTATCCCACTTATTTCTGATGAAATGAATTACCCTTGGGAGCAGACCAGCTTTTGCCTTTCTAAATTTGACAGGAACCATTAGTGTCAACCGTATGCCCACGTTTTAGATTACAAAAGTGAGATCAGGGGAATTTCACACAGAGTCTATGTGCTTCCTAAGGCAGTCAGTAGGAAAACTGTAATGTTAAACCAGGGATTTGGATTGCCTTAAAGCAAAGGCTGTGCAGTTAAAATTGTTCTCTTAAGGTATAACCTGCTGACAGTGGAAATGTATGAGAATCACATGCAACATAAACTAATACAGATCCTAGTATTTCATCTCAAAATCTAACTTTGACATTTTGCTTTTATGCCCTGTATAATTATATCCTTTTGAAAAATTACTTTCTATTATGTGCTAGTACCTCTTCTGACACTGATGAGAGTGACCACCAACCTCAGTACCTTTCCTCTGTCTACATTATATTATGCTTCTTGTTGTTACATAAAATATGTAACAGTGCTACAGAGAAGTGATGAGAGAGGTATTTTTTCCCATTTTCTGGCATCCCCTCCTTTTGGTTTGAAATTTAGTTCTTGTTTCCATTGCCTGTATCATACCTGTTATCATGACCAGTTATATGCTAAATCTCTGCAGAACTCCCTGCAGTTGTAGGGGTTTCTCTGTGTAAAGATCTATTTGCAAAATTGAAAGTCTGGGGCTCAAACTGCTAAGATTTGTTTGATTTAGAAGATGATGCCTGAACCCATTGTTATTAAGTGTGACAGGGCCTGACAGAGCCTTAATCAGTTTCTGCTCTTCTCTTTTGCCACAGTGATGAGTGAAAGATAAAAATTAATTGAAAACTGTGATCATAAACCTCATGGAAAATGACAAGATGAAATATAGACTATGAGCAGCACATTAGATTTGTTATAATTCCCTTTTTTATGTGTAGGAATGATCAAACTTCAGGTCAATAATGGTACTTTAGCATTATTTTCACTTCATGAGTAAAGAATAATGTCAAAATGATGGCCTTTAAATATTGTGTGTTATGAAATATAACCCTTTTGACATAATGATATTTCAATAGGCAATATATCCACATAAAAATGTTGTGCTTTGTAATACAGTTCTTAACCTATCCAAGTTATTTACCTTGTGAAATGAAGTGTTTGAATTTGGTTATAAACGTTTTCTTTAAGGAAGTTATCGATAGCTTCCAGCATGACTACAGTGATCAGGCACATGTGAGAATTACGACTGGTAGGTAGGATTTTTTTTTTTAGCATAAACTTATATGTAAGGGACATAGGTTGTGTATTTGCAAAGTGCACAGCAATGAGACTAAGTGACGAAACATCACCTAACCACATCATGTTTGTATGAGAATTGTAATAGAGGCTGATTTTTCTCATCTTTGGCCACCGTGCAGGTCCATGTTGCTTCCTAATAGACTAACCCATGAACTCGTATGCTTTTCTTCTAGGAGGACTCTTAGTAATCCCTAGCTGTCTGTTGGAGGAGAAGGCTTATGGAGGCTTACAACTCTCGGAAAATGCTTCTGGCTTTCACTCATTGCCTTTTCTGCACAATACAGACATAGGCAGAAGTTGTTAATTTTCTGTTTGGAGTATCCTAATATATATTCTTGCATTCACTGTTGATTGCAGTTCTTTCTTGGACTACCCAAGTTCTAGGCAATGAATAGTCTGAGAAGGTGATCTTCTAGGGGAAAGTCATAGAACGATTTGGGTGGGAAGGGACCCTAAAGATCATTTAGTCACAACCCCCCTGCCATGGGCAGGGATATCTTCCACTACACCAGGTTGCTCAAAGCCCCATCCATCTTACTGGCTCAATGGCATTCAGTTATATGTACAATTTGAGACAGAGATATTTACGTGCTTAATCTTAGTTCTCATTCTGCATTTGATTTGTGCCTCTCTGCCCACAAATGCTTCTCTGCCAGATTTATTGGTACACTCTCTGAGCAGCTTCCAGCACCTGTGGTAAGACAAGACCATTAACAGCGCTGTAGTTGGGATGTTTGGCCATGGGACATCAGTTCTGAACCTCCATAATGAACTGAACTCAAAGAAAACATTTGTCACAGGAAGGAGCAGTTTTAAGAGTGTTTGTTGTGACCCAAAAGGAGTCATTTAGTATGATTGTATGATCTCCTTCCCCTTGGAGACAACAACCAAGTTTGTGGTATTGTTGTACTGAATTAAGGTGAAACAACACCAACAGGTTTTATGTTTTATTAATACAAAATACAAGGCATGTGGATATAAGTCAACAATGACTACTTTAATTGTATAATTAAGTCCCATGCCATGTGTTTTTATTTTGATTTAGTCAATATTCAGTAAAAAAGAGAGGAGAGGAGAGAGAAAAAGGGAATAAAAGAGAGAGAGAAGAGAAGTATCACCACTCATTCAGTGATGTGTCATTGGTCCTCTTCGCATAGATTATCATCAGTGGTGGTAGCTTCCCTTTGACCCCAGTTCTGCTCTTTTCTGTTCAGTTTTTTTGGTTGTTATCCATAATTTGCATACGAAGCATAGAGAGGTGATAGTGTGATACTGATGGGCATAGTTTAGTGAACACATG
Organism: Agapornis roseicollis; assembly: GCA_002631895.1. Classification (NCBI taxonomy): domain Eukaryota; kingdom Metazoa; phylum Chordata; class Aves; order Psittaciformes; family Psittacidae; genus Agapornis; species Agapornis roseicollis. The sequence goes on from NDXB01009903.1 coordinate 46,068, forward strand.
CGCAGTTCCAAATATGGGATTTTCCCCAAGGGCCTTCCAGGCGGTCGTTGTCCCTCCTATTGCGATGTCCATTATTTGACCACATCCTTTGAGTCAGCTAGAGTTAAGCATTTTACACATCCTTGTGGGGGCTTATCATCTTTGAACAAAGGGGTCAGAACAATCTTATCTACACAGTATTGAGAACCAACATCCTTGTTATTTTCTTCATTTAAGCTCACGGCCTTCCATATTCAAATGTAAATGGTGCCTGAGTCAAGCTCAGTTTCCTGTCTCTGACTCTCACCATATGGAATGCAAGCAGTGTTTGAAACAAACTCAGTGTCCAGGCTCTGGGTATCAACCCAGTTTCACCTACTTCTCAAAACTTATCTGGTCCAGAAGTTCATTAAGTAGGTGAGATTTCTAGGAGGAGTTGCTTCCAGAGCTGAACAGTGCTTGGCTTGGGTTAGGCTCTATTTTAGGAGTTACAGTTTCATTTTCTTCTGAGTCTGTTAGACCTGTAGCACTGAGAAAATACAGCAATACAGGTGGAGAAGATGGAAAAGGCACTGATGTCTTGGAGCATGGCAGTCTAGTTGACATCTAGGGTGACCTATAAAATTCTCTTGAAGTTTTGTTACTTATAAGTAATGTAAGCCATTTTGAAACCAAACCTTACAATTCATTCATCAGCATCATGGGTCCTTATTTCTAATGTTTAGCTTCTGTCATTTCACTGAGCAATCAACCTTTTCCTTTCCTGGAAAGGTTTGGACGCTGCTCACTGAATGACCTTGTGTCAGAGAACTAAAAACAAGCATTTGTAATATAAACTTTTAAAGATCTTGGCATTTATTGGTTTTGCTCACTCTAAGCTAATAAGTTTTTATCAAAACACAGCATCAAAATTATTTTAAGTGCAGCATGTAAGTAAGTATAGTCCATTTCTGTAGTTGGCACATTGTAAGATCTTTCCCAGGTGTGACTCAGATATTTAGTTCCTTAGAGTGTTTCTGCCAGATTGTCTTAGCAGCAGCATCTCATCTCACCTCAAATCAGAAAGGCTTCTCCACGGAAATATGTAAGCCTGGAAGGCTAATGCTTAAGGAAGATAGAACAATCTTTTTGTAGTGATTGCACTGCCCATCAATGCTGAGTGAATGAGAATGGCCTTTACTAACAGCATCACTGAAGGGTTGCTCTAAGGACACCGCTCATGGCAGGCAGCTGAGCGACTCTGCAGTTGGGTAATACAAGGGTAGGCACACTTGTTGGTGGCTTCTCCCCCCACCTATTTTTTTTTTATGATACAGATAATCTTTTCCATAGCTCTTCTGAGAATAACTCAGTGAAACTTCTTCCATGCCTGAGGCAAAAAGGAACTCCAGTGAAGCATGTGTAATACAATGGTGAAATAGATTAATTTCTTTTATCCCTTAATAAAAGTTAAACAGCTGTACAGGAAAGGGGCAAAGAAACTTTACAGGTAATGATGGTCATCTTTCCCAGCTTTAATTTTGGGTAGGGGGTTGGCTAATATTTATGGCTCAGCAGTTAAGATCTTCCTGCCTATGCTAATAATAGCTGATAACTGTAACAAATACAGCAGGAAGATGCCCCTCTTAGACTACAACACCTCAGCAGGTAGGTATTTGTAGGTGGGCTATATTATAGAGCATAAGTACCAGCATTCAAAAAGGGGATGTTTATGATCTCCTTTAAGAGGTCTTTTGTTTTCACTGTTTGAGGAAGATAATCAGAGCTCTGTGCCAGCAGTTCAGCTCCTGTGTAAAGCCTAGCTGTGTAAAACAGAGCTTAAGTCAGGTGCAGCCTCAGTGACAAAAGATGATTATGATGTCCCTTATAAAGCTTTATAAATATTAGTCTTAAAATATAGTGTACCTAGCTAATGTAAAAGAAAAAGCCCCATGTTTGTGCACTTTTGAATGGAATAAAATGAAAAAAAACCCAAGCTATCTTCAGCAGTTACTTAAAAACAAAGTCTGAATATTTTCAGCTTTTACATAGTAACTCATGCTTTCTTACGATTTTGTTTTGCATTATCTATCCTCTGTACAGATAGACTAATCAATGGTAGGAGAACGAGTGTCAGGTAGAAACTGCAGAGCAGTGAAGGACATGCACATGATTAAAACTACCTCTGCTGTAACAATGTCATGTATAAGCATTTTAGGATTCATGAGCACGGTGAATGTATGGTCTGTATTGCTCAGACAGCCTCTGCAGAGTTGCTTGAAAATTGTTCTTAGCTCACCTGGGTGCCCAAGGACTAGTCACTGACAGCAGTGAGTGTAGGACCTGTGAATATTTGATTTAAAAATGCAGCAACTAAAAAGAAAGAGTATTGGTGCTTTTCTGCATGAAACTTTGTATCCTGGAGTGGGAAATGTGGGTCAATTCATTCCAGCCTGGCAGTGTTCAAAGGCATCTCCCAGGAGCATGCTATGAACAGTGGGGGTGGGGTGGTCATGAGAGTATTCCCCAAAATTTGGGTTGCTCTTAGAGGTTTATATCTCTTCTATTTGAAAACAAAATGAAGCCCAACATGGCTGTCATTTGTGTCTGGATTTGTGCAGCCACATTTGCAAAGATCCGTGACTCAAGAGAGAGCATGTGTCAGCTTAGTGTCAAGGCTGCTGAGGGAGGTGAGAGGAGTAAGTGCAGGTCCTGCTCCCACTGTTGCTTCACACTTTGCCAGTGACTAATGTACATTTTGACCTGGGATATGACATACAGGTACACAGCACTGCCTCCTTATTGCTGTTACTCTTTTTTCTCTTTCCAAGAAAGTGAAGAGCGAGGCAGTGATCATGTGTGGCAGGAACAGCTCAGAGGAGGATGCTGGCCCTAGCAGAGGTGACCTGAACTGCTAAGGGCATGTCCCTCCAGCACTAGGACATGACCAGCTCAGTGGGGATGTAAGCACAGCAAATAGTCATGGAGGCCAGCGTGGTACTAGTAGCAAGACTCATCCTGAGTCTCAGTCCTTCAAATGGTTTCTGGAACTGCAAGAGCTTTTGAATCTCTTTGTAGCAGCAATTCTATTTTAATAAGGAAACCGTCTCTTGAACAATGTGTCCTCTTCCCAGACATATTGCTCATGCCTCTCTCTGGATGAACACAGCTGTTTTACAATAGTTGCAACAATTGTTTAAAAGGAAAACCTTGGCCTTGGTGAGGCCACATCTGGAATATTGTGTCCAGTTCTCGGCCCCTCAGTTCAAGAAGGACAGGAAATTGCTTGAAAGAGTCCAGCGCAGAGCCATGAAGATGATTAAGGGAGTGCAACATCACCCTTATGAGGAGAGGCTGAGGGAGCTGGGTCTCTTTAGCTTGGAGGAGACTGAGGGATGACCTCATCAATATTTATAAATATGTAAAGGGTGAGTGTCAGGATGATGGAGCTAGGTTCTTTTCAGTGATGTCCAGTGATAGGACAAGGGGCAATGGGTGTAAACTGGAGCATAGGAGGTTCCGTGTGAACATCAGGAAAAGCTTCTTCACTGTGAGAGTGACAGAGCAGTGGAACAGGTTGCCCAGGGGGGTTGTGGAGTCTCCTATGTTGGAGATATTCAAGGCCCACCTGGACAAGTTCCTGTGTGATGTAATTTAGGTTACCCTGCTCTTGCAGAGGGGTTGGACTAGATGATCTTTCGAAGTCCCTTCCAATCCTTAGGATTCTGTGATTCTGTGAAAGCAAAGAGTGATAACATGAGTAACCTGTGCTCACATATCCATGTGTCAACCTAAATATGCTCAGATATTTAGGATTTTAATCCTTTGATTTAAAGGGCATAGCTTTTAAATACATAGTTAATACTACAATGCATAGAAGCAATGGAAGCACAGCTTCTGGTGATAACATTTGCCATGTTACGTAATTATTTTCATGTTCTTATAAAGACCTTATTATCGTCATCATCTTTAGGCATGTGTAACATTATTACTTAATGTTTGTAATGTTTGTTGCCCAGGGGCCAAGTCAAGATTGGGACCCCCACTGTGCTAAGTGCTGTATAAACATGCACAATTTAAGAAAAGATGTGACCTGAAAAGAGAGACAAAGGAGAAAATAAAATAAATCTGTTTTGAGTTGATACACATTTGCACTGTTTTAACTGTTGTCATAAGTTAGTAATGGCCTTATTTATGCCTCAAGCCATCATTAATATCTGACTCTTCTTTTTGTGTCAAAACAGCAAAGACGGATTTTGAGCAGTGATTTGGATTAAAAAAGGATATATGTGTTTATCTTGATTAGGGTATTCAGTGTTGAAGTAGCTTCTATGGGGGGAAGCTCAGAGACTTCTCAAGCATGTGGGTGCATGATCTGCTGCTAGAACAAGAAAGCAAGTGAGAAGCATAGCAAGGCACAAGAGTCAAGCATCCAGCGGAAATTCTAGTTGATTTACAAAATACTGGGTCTCAGTGGAAGATTTAAAGGATAAATTCCAGTGTGTTGTAATTAGAACCATAGAATAGTTTGGGTTGGAAGGGACTTTAAAAGGTCATCTAGTCCAACCCCCCTTCAGCTAGATCAGGTTGCTCAGAGCCCTGTTCAACCTGACCTTTCATGTATCTAGGGATGGGGACTCTGCTACCTCAGCTGGGAAAATGGGTTAGAAAAATTACTTTGAAAGATATTTTTCCTTGGCTGGATAGATACTGCATATCACATACAGATGTCTCCCAGAAGAGTGGATGAGAAAGAAGGTGTTACTCAGTTCATGTCTGGTTGAATTCAAGACCCGGTGATGCAACCTGGAGTAGCTGCAGCAGTAAGAGCGACAAGGAGTGTTGAGTTGAATTTTCAGTGGTGTCAGATAACATGGGGGGCAGTGAGGTTTCCGTTCTGGCAGAGTCATCCAGGGAAAGGTGTGCAGAATTTAGATAGTTTTTGCAAGACTGCTTGTCACTACAATAACTGTCTTATCACAGAAAGATGGTGGTTACTTTGTCAGTCTAACTTAATTTTCAGTTCTAACACACCCTGCAATTTAATTTCACTGTTTTCTGCCAACAAGAGAGACTAGTTAATTTTTAATTTTGTTCCATCTCTCCTTCTGGCTACAAATACATCTCAGAGGAGCTGTCAAAGTTTAAATGATCATGGTGTTGATCAGTGATTTCTTATTTACGGGTGTTTTTTCTTTTCCATTTGTCTGTTTATTTCATTTATTGAATTTGTTTTTGTGACTCATTTGATCATCTGTCTCAGAGACAGGAGCATAAATTAGGAGAGAAAACAAAACTGAGCTATTTGAAACAGAAATCCATGGAGTGTCTTTCTGGAAATGTGGGAGAGAGGCTGAGATACAGAGGAAGCAAATCTCACCAGTCTCTGTTAGTTTTTCCAACCAAAGAAATAAGGCTGACATACAGAACTTTTAACAGAAGATACTCTTTTGTTCATTTTAACATTTAACAAAGGTACATCAGTCTGGGATAGGAAAAAGAAGAATTTTACCATAAAATCTGCAATATTGCTGAAAATCAACTAGAGGTAGTGACACAGAGACCTACTGGGGATATAAGGAATCTGCTATGACTTTACTGATTTGTCCTTTATCTGATCTGTAGTGCCTGGCAGAGTTGATAATTGCTGAAATAATAACATTTTCTGTAAAAATTAGGAATGACATCCTCTGATATCTTAGGTGAGGAAGCAAAGAACATTGACAGTGGTGATGTGTGAGGAGACAACAGTATGCTAGAAATAGTAACAATAATGAAAAATATGCAAGTGCAGTACTCTATCAGTATCAGTTCGTACTGATATTACCCAGTTACATGTAGGGCTTTAATGTGTGGAAATGAAGTTGAAAAAACAACAATTTTTTTTTGGTATTTTTAAAATATTATTTGAAGTGTTAACTGAAACTTATGAAAATTAGGTTCATAAAGAAGTGCCTTCACTTTTTAAAATGCCAAGGAGATTTAAATTCTGAAGCCCTGGAGGTTAATATAACGGATTTATTTGGACTTTCAAAGGCCTTTGATATAGTGTCTCATAAAGTTGTTAAAAAGCTATTCACCTGAAATGCCATCATGGCTCACAAATTAAAGTCAACCACATACTGGACTACATCAAAAGAAGTGTGACCAGCAGGTTGAAGGAGGTTATCCTGCCCCTCTAATCTGCTATTGTGAGACCAAACTTGGATTACTGTGTACAGTTCTTGTGTCATCATAAGAAGGACATGGAGCTGTTGGAACAAATCCAGAGGAGGGCCACAAGGATTATCAGTGGGCTTGAGAACCTCTCATGAAGACAAGCTGAGAAAGTTGGGGCTGTTCAGCCTGGAGAAGGGAAGGTGTCCTGGGTTCACCTGTAGCAGTCATTTTTCTCCTTCTTAGTAGATGTGCAATACTGTCTTTTCTATTTTAGTTTGAGAATAATGCTGATAACACACCAATGTTTTAGTTGTTGCTAAGCAATGTTTACTCTGATCAAGGACTTGTTCAGTCTCATGCCTTGGCAGTGAGGAGGGGCATAGGAAGCCAAGAGGAAGCGGAGACAGGACCCCTGACCCAAACTAGCCAAAGTTGTATTCCATACCACAGCACATCATGCCTAGAATATAAACTGGGTGGAATTATCCAGAAGGCCAGATCACTGCTCTGGTCAGGCTGGGTATCAGTGAGCAATTGTATTCTCTCCTCTTGTTGTTTCTGTTGTCATCATTACCATTACTGATGGTAGCAGTAGTGGTTTTGTGTTATACCTTAGTGACAGGACTGTTTTTATCTCAAACCATGGGAGTTACATTGTTTCAATCCTCCCAGGACAGAACACTCCATGGAGACCTCATAGCAGCTTTCCAGTATCTGAAGGAGGCATTCAAGGATGCCGGAGAGGGACTCATCGTTAAGGACTGTAGTGATAGGACAAGGGGTAATGGGTTTGAACTTAAATAGGGTAAATTAAGGTTGGATACAAGGAAGAAGTTTTTTACTGTGAGGGTGGTGAGGCACTAGAGTGGGTTGCTCAAGGAAGTTGTGAATGCTCCATCCCTGGCAGTGTTCAATGCCAGGCTTGATGAAGTCTTGGGTGACATGGTTTAGTGTGAGGTGTTCCTGCCCATGGCAGGGGGGTTGGAACTAGATGATCTTAAAGTCCTTTTCTAACCATAACTGTTTTATGATTCTATGACAAATGTAGATTAAAATATTGATTTTCAACTATCGTTTGCCCTGTGTTTCTCTGATGACAAATAGAAGTGGCCAAAATACGATATGAAACATGGCTTTGTGAAAAGAGTAGTACAGACAATTTAAAACTCAGAACCACACAATCACAGAATTAACCACGTTGGAAAAGACCTTCAAGATCACCAAGTCCAACTGTTACCCTAGGACTGCCAATGAGCAAGGAAAACCTTGAAACAAATCAAATAGTCTGTTCAACCCAATGACAGTAATGCATTAGCTTTCACTGCTGGTCATACTGTGTTTAGGTCTACTAGTCTCACTTTTATGAAGAAATAAGAATATGAGACGTTAAGGAAACAATAAGAGGTGATAAGCTTTATGAGAGAAGACTATATTCTCTTGGTTTAGACATCTAAAACAAGTAAAAGGTGTCTTTTTAGTTTGGAAAAAAAACCAAATATAATAGAAGCATACTCAGCAATTGATGCTATAGGAAAGATACATTTGTAGCTCAAAATTAAAATTCAGGTCGGGTTCACTGCTGTAAATCATCACTCAACAAATAAACAAAATCCTCATTTCCCCAGATCTGCCTGTGAATAGCAGTGTGGCGAAGATTTTTTTTCTATTCTCCGGAAGAAGCTCTTTCCACACCTGATATTTTCAAAATATATTTCAAGCCAGGGTGAACTTTTGGATCTTATTTTCAGAAGATTCATTTAATCTGCTTTTAGCTGTAGTTTTTATCCATCTGATTACAACAAATTCTAGCATATTTATCAATATAGGGTGCTTTGTTTCTCTGAAGCATCTGGTATTGGCCACAGCTAAAGGTGAGATCAGTGTTTCTCAGACTCAGCTGTGATGATTCGGAGCTCAAAGGGTGGTGGATGGAGGAGCCTGTGGTGTTTTACGAGTCAATAGTTAGCAAGAAGTCAGTTGTTCCTGTCTTGGCAGTGTCTCAATTCCTCCAGGATACAGGACCAACTGTGGTGAATGGCTGCATGTGTGTAGAGTAGCTAGTAATTACAAAATGTGTGCCAAGCATTGCTGGACATGGACAGCAGGGCTGACCTAGTTTTACAAGAGGATCAAAAGATGGGGGGTTGGGTAGAGAACTGAGGGGATTTGTGGTGAGGAGTGAAGATCAGAGAAAAAGGGGCGGACAGAGTAAAATCCAGAAGGATGAGTTTTAGAGAAAAGTAGAATCACAGAACTAAGGGAATAAGTACTCCTAAGGAAAGCAGCACAGGAAGGCAGGAGGACAGATAAGCAGAGCTTCAGGCGTTTTATGGTAAACATTTAACTTTCAGTGAATCCCTTGTCTCCTTGAACACTCTCCAGTTTCTTAGGATTCACTGTTTGAGTGCTTTGAACACATTTGAGTAAGGTAAGGAGATGAAAAATGACTTAAGCTTCTGTTCAGATATATTTTTAAAATTTTTTAAACATTCATTTGAGTCTTAATTGATTCATTAGTAACTTGTGGCTTGTGTTTAGTTCAGTAACAATCAGTAGTTCAAGGTCTAAATTTTAGATGGACTTATCCTAAGATTATTTCACAAACCATTATACTGTGTTTTGTCTGTTATTCAAGAATTCCCAAGTTCTAGCTTTTCTGAATAGAGCCCTTAACATTACAAGCTTGATTTTGAAATAAGGTAGAAATGTCTTATCTACCTACTTGTATGGTGGGGCTTTCAGATACTTGCTCATCTTGTAGGTGTAAGTGAACCAAGTGAGCGGCTGAATAGGTACCTGCTGTCTCTGAGAAGTGTGTCTTGCATCATTATTATATTTTGCAATGATGGAAACTTATGGTGCTCAAATCTCCAGATTGCTGCATTGTGTGCACTTTTTCAGTTGTCAAAGTGATTACAACAACAGTATTTAATACATATGGACTTCATGGAGGACAACTGGACTGTAATGCTCATTCTGTTTCTTGTATTGACAATTCAGTCATACCTTTGAAGGAGTGTCTCATGTTTAACCTGGTGCCTACAAGCACTTAAGATCAAATTGTTGGTGTGGTTGTGGTGTTGGTTGATAGATATATTTGCGTAGGAAGATTTGTAGTTAAGGGGAAGGAGGAGGAACAGGCTATCTGAATCACTCATGTGAGAGCAGAATAGCTACTCAATGTTTTCTTCCCATTTCTTCATGATGCTTAATCTTACTGTAAAAGAGAAGAACAAGAACAAGAACTTGCTAAGCCATCATTGCGGATTTAAAGTTTACACTTGCAAAAAAAACAGAAGACTGTTAAAACCAACAGAGACTGAAATTCTTTTCACATTTGCATTAAACTTTATGTAATCCCCAATTTCCTGAGCAAGGGCTTAATCTCTTTGGTTTGACTTTTGTTATACAGGGGTAAAAAAAAAAAAGTAGAGGAAAAATGATTTTATTGGTATGAAACTCACAAAAAATGCAGGCTGGTATCCCACGTGTGGAAGAACAGAAAGGGAAAATTATTGTTACTGCTGAACCCAGGACAGGGATATAAACTGGCTGCCTCATTAATTACAGCAAGACCTTTGTGATGCCTACAGTTTACGAGCAGTTAGTTCACTGCCATATCAGTGCTAGCTTGATTTTAAAACTAGCATGGGTTATACATGCTGTATAATCCAAGCTCTGATTACAGGGTAAACCCTCTGGTTTATTGAGATAATGTCTAAGTTGTGTTACTGCCCTTGGAAATTATTCTTTTCATCGATGATGTCCTTCCAAATGATCAACCTTGTTTCAGGGTATTGTTGGTTTGGAGGTTTTGTTTGTGGGGTTTTTTTGTTTGTTTTCTTTTTCTTTTTTGGTGGTTTAATGAACTGCATCTAGTTGATATAAATGTTTTCCTCATAAACTCTAATCTGTATATTGGTATTCATCTTTTGATGTATTAAAATGTGCCCTTTTCATTGTTTTCTTCACAGTCATAAGGAATAGCTTTGCATTGTTTTACATTATCATAAAGAGTGCGAACAGTTTAAAGAGGTCTCTATTTCTACAGCATTAGTAAAAAGAAGCTCTTGAGAACATTTTGTCAACAGACTAATGAAGTTCAGTCTTCTTTTCTGTTGTATGTCCCCACTAGCACTGGGTATTCATGTCACCAGTTGTTTACTCATGAAAAACTTCATGTGTTTTCACCTGAGGAATTTTCATTTACATATTTATACATGGTGAATGTTTTCTGTTGGCTGCTGACTGCATTCTCTGTTGTTTCTCCTGACACATAAATGATGTGTCATATAAGCCACCAATATCAACTTTAAATGAAAAATAGGCAATATTGTATAGTTTTCTGACTGACCAGCATGTGGAAATCTGTGTTTTAATTTGTTAAAGAACTTACCAGTAGAACAACAGCAATCATGACCAATTTGCAAATGGTCTGTAAACAAAAACTGGGCTTCCTTAATCAGGTAGCTTATTCATGATGAATAAGGTAATCTGCTTTAGTATTGTGAGGCAACTTACACTGATTATTATAGCTTGCAAAAAGTTCTCATTGGCCATAATAACTTTCTGCCTGCTCATACCTGTGTGAAAGAATATTGTCAATGTAGCTGTAGTTACTCTTTACAAGAACAACTTAAAGGAGTAGAGGGAGAAAGTTAAATCAGAATAATAGGCTAACACTGAGCAAAATTAAACCAAGGACAAGTATCTGCAAGTAATTCGCAACAGTGATTTCTGAAGGTTACAGGTAGCTCCAAGAGAAGTAGCTTGAATTAGACTGGGCAAGTAATTAATAAGAAGCAAATTACATTAGCAGAAGAATAGGCAAGATAGACCATTCTCATCTTTATTCAGGGCACTCTTAATCATGTATTGCTAGTCTAAACATCATACGCATTTTCTGGTTTTGAGTTACCTTGCTTAGACAAAGCATTGTTGCTTCTTTAAATAACTTCAAGTTAAAAGTTAGAAATATTATATGTTGTAAGCAAAGCCAAGTATCTGAATGATAGAACTATTTGAAAGAGTTATCTGTTATTATGCTACTGTATAGGAATAGTTCATCAAGTTTTGATTTGTTAAAAGTAGATGGCAACTTGCACATTCTATTATTAAAGTTTTGCTGCTACAGCACTTACTGTTATTCTTTGAACTAGTAAGTTACTACAGGAAGGGGTGAGATCGTTTTAGAGGACATTAGATACTGTAATAAGAAAGAACTCCTTGGAATATTTTTATGGGTCACTATAAGAATTATCCTTGCAAAAGGCAATGTGACTCCTTTTGAAAAGAAAATGTTTCTTCAAAGGTTAAAAATGTATTGAAAATTTCTGTGATTCAGTAAGGTTTCTTTTTTGAGATAAAGCCTATATAATTTCAGGTATTGAATAATTTTTTTTCTACAGGTGCATTACAAATAAAAGTCAGACCAGGAACAACTTAGGTCCCCTCCAGAAGCTATCGGGTGAACTGGCTACACAGGATTTGGAGAAGGCTGAGGTTCTGAATGACTTCTTTGCCTCGGTCTTCAACAGGAAAGGCTCTGACTGCACCACCCAAGTCTTGGAAGGCAGACACAGGGACTGTGAGAATTGAGACCTTGGGCCCACTGTAGGAGAGGATCTGGTTCAGGACAATCTTAAGAACCTGAAGGTGCACAAGTCCATGGGACCTGATGAAATCCATCTGGGGGTCCTGAAGGAGCTGGTGAGTGAAGTTGCTAAGCCACTGCCCATCATATTTGAGAGATCATGGCAATCAGGTGGCAGTCCTGAAGACTGGAAAAGGGGAAATATATCCCCCATTTTCAAGAAGGGGAAAATGGATGACCCGGGGAATTACAGACCAGTCAGTCTCACCTCTGTGCTTGGCAAAATCTTGGAGCAGATTCTCCTG
>NDXB01009904.1:0-56190 GCA_002631895.1 Agapornis roseicollis
GTGGATAAAGAACTGGTTGGATGGCCGCACGCAAAGAGTTGTGGTCAGTGGCTCAGTGTCCGGTTGGAAACCAGTGACGAGTGGTGTCCCTCAGGAATTGGTGTTGGGACCGGTCTTGTTCAACATCTTTGTCGCTGACATGGACAGTGGGATTGAGTGCGCCCTCAGCAAGTTTGCCGATGACACCAAGCTGTGTGGTTCGGTGGATACGCTGGAGGGAAGGAATGGCATCTAGAGGGACCTTGACACACTTGTGAGGTGGGCTGATGCCAACCTCATGAAGTTCAACCATGACAAGTGCAAGGTCCTACACCTGGGTCGGAGCAATCCCAGGCACAGTTACAGGTTGGGCAGAGAAGAGATTCAGAGCAGTCCTGCGGAGAAGACCTTGGGGGTGTTGGTCGATGAGAACATGAACATGAGCTGGCTTCAGTGTGTGTTTGCAGCCCAGAAAGCAGCCATATCCTGGGCTGCATCAAAAGGAGTGTGACCAGCAGGTCAAAGGAGGTGATCCTGCCCCTCTACTCTGCTCTCATGAGACCTCACCTGGAGTATTGTGTGCAGTTCTGGTGTCCTCAACATAAGAAGGACATGGAGCTGTTGGAACAAGTCCAGAGGAGGCCATGAGGATGATCAGGGGACTGGAGCACCTCCTGTATGAAGACAGGCCAAGAAAGTTGGGGCTGTTCAGCCTGGGGAAGAGAAGGCTGCGTGGAGACCTCCTAGCAGCCTTCCAGTATCTGAAGGGGGCCTATAGGGATGCTGGGGAGGGACTCTTCATTAGGGACTGTAGTGACAGGACAAAGGGTAATGGGTTCAAACTTAAACAGGAGAGGTTTACATTGGATATAAGGAAGAAATTTTTTACTGTAAGGGTGGTGAGGCACTGGAATGGGTTGCCCAAGGAAGTTGTGAGTGCTCCATTCCTGGCAGTGTTCAAGGTCAGGTTGGGCAGAGCCTTGGGTGACATGGTTTAATGGGAAGTGTCTGTGCTTATGGCAGGGGAGTTGGAACTGGATGATCTTAAGGTCTTTTCCAACCATAACTAGTCTATGATTCTATGATTCTATAACAAGAGGAGACAAAATTAGCTGTCATCACTAAAAGGGCCATTTTCTTCTATTTTTTCCGTAGCAACCAGTTTTATTCATCACAACATCAGGCACCTGAGCCGGATCTACCCTGCAGGCTGGAGGACAGATTCTTCCAACTACAACCCCGTTGACTTGTGGAATGTCGGCTGCCAGATCGGTGGGTACAAGTAGGATTTCAGAGAGGGTCACCCCTGCTGGCTTACGCATGGCCTGGCTATGGAGGTGCTTCAGTTGTTGTAGATATGGGATCTCAAGCTCTTTGCAGGCAGAGATGCTCAGTGGTCACTGGGAGAGATCAGCTCTTCAGCCAATGGTCAATGACTTTTCATGGACCATTTTCTGGCCCACCTCAAAACTGTCAGGAGAGCCTTTTCTGTATATCCATTTTGGTCACAGCTTCTGTACTTCTACACAAAGAATTCAAACATAAGGACCTCTGTGGTCTAACCAACAGAGGCATCAACGTCCCTCAGGATGGCAAAAGAAAGTAGGCGTATTTGGGCTGGAAAGCAGTTTTGTAATGATGCTAAGTATCCAGAGAAACTATCTGAGAAGGATTTTGCTGTCTTCACTGCAGGCGATAACTCCCTCAGCACAGAAATAAATAGGTTTATCTAAACATGCAGTTCCTCAACCAGGTGACATAAATTCAACATAGAACACTTTTTGATCCTGTTGAAGGCAGGAGGACAAATGAGATGGCTGTAATGGCTCCTCCTGCCTCTAATGTCTCTGCAAGAAGTCCTCTAGGGTAGCAGGCTGTGAGGGTTAGAGTTTATCACTGTTCTCTGAAGTGTGGTAAGCAGATGTTTATGTCCGTGAAGTGCAATTTCATGTGAACAGAATTAGTATAAAAAGATGACCATTGATTTACCTGAAAGTGACTGAATTTATCTATTTATGTTGCAGTTGCCCTAAATTTCCAGACAGCAGGCACAGAAATGGATGTCTACCAGGGTCGATTCCAGGACAATGGGTTTTCTGGGTATGTCTTAAAGCCGGAATTCCTCCGGGATGAGCAAACCAAATTCAATCCAAAATCCATCACAGAAGGAACATGGGGGACAAAGAAGAAGCTTCTGCTTAAAGTAAGAATAGAAGTTGGAAACTGTCTCAGTAGCATCCACCTTTGGGGGGCCATGTAGGTTATACCTTCTTCTCCTGGCCAGCTGTATGCCAACCCTACTAATTTCCCACTGCTGGGTTTCTGCTTCAGTCCTGCATGGGTTTTCATCCTCAGGGACTTATATATTTAATGTTTGGCAATGGGAGAAGTTAATGACAATATTCACTGTCATTACACAAACATAAGGCAGACATGCAGTCAACAGTCACCACTGTTGTTTACAGGTATCATCTAATCACTGTGGGGACAGTTAGAAAATTGCCTGTCTCTTAACCAGCTGGCCGGCTGGAGCAAAGGTCCTAAGGTGCTTTGGCTTATGGCAACTTCATCTGAAGGATGTCACTCACTCTGAAAGATCAGCAGCAGCTTGTTGCAGCAGGTCCTGCACTCCTGGAGAAGGAGAAGGAAGTTTGCCAGGGAGCCCCCTCTCCTAATGATGACCTGACCTCCTCTGTTTCTTCCACAGATCATCTCTGGTCAGCAGCTGCCCAAGGTGAACAAAAGCAAAAACTCCATTGTTGATCCTAAGGTAACAATAGAGATCCACGGTGTCCAACAGGATAACAACAAGAAGCAGACCAAAGTCATTGAAAACAATGGTAAGGGGTTTTGTTCCATGCAGTGCTCCCATGGGGCAGTAAACCTTTCATTTTATGTAGTCAAAGTGTCCCTTGCCAAGACTGCTGCCCTGTGGCCAGGCTTGCTCAGGTGCACCCAAGCCTCCCTGCGCTAGGCAGTGTCACAAACTCACAAAAGATGCTAACTCAAGTTGCTTGGAGCATTGCCCAGGTGAATTTTGAGTATCTCAAAGGATGGAGATTCCTCAGACTATCTGGGCGCTCTCAAGTGATCCCATCTTTGACTGACCTCATGATAAAATAAGATATCCCTATGCTTAACCAGAAATTTCCCTGTTGCAATTTGTGCTTATTATGCAGTAAGCATTTTCTGTACATCTGTAAGAGCATGGCTCTATCTTCTCTATAATGGAGTAGTGGAAGATGGCAATAATAACCTTAGCCTTGAAAACTTGACATCTTCTCATATATAACATAGTCTATACAAAAGGAGACCATTTTCTTTAACTCAGAGCCCCCCCACAAGGCAGGGACACTGCATCTGCTCTTTCTTTTGCCCAGAGTGGCACAAATTAACACACATCCCAGCAATATTACAGGTGAGGGATGAAAGCCATAAGCTCCCACCTCCAAGGAGCCTGGCTCAAGCCTTGCCCACCGCTGACCTCAGAGATCTCACAGACATTGCACTTCCCTGTG
The DNA here is from genome assembly GCA_002631895.1 of Agapornis roseicollis. NCBI lineage: Eukaryota > Metazoa > Chordata > Aves > Psittaciformes > Psittacidae > Agapornis > Agapornis roseicollis. The sequence continues at coordinate 3,498 of NDXB01009904.1, forward strand.
GGCCATTTCTCATTGGTCAAACATAGTGGAGATTTCTCTCTGTGCAGTGAATATTGGGGCCTTCTGAGTTTGCAAAGGGCAAGTTCAGCTCTCTCCTGGGAGAGCAGTGAGGCAGTAGGGGTCTGAGAAATCAGTCATTACCCTCCTGCTGACAAACACGCAGGTACACACACACTGCTGTTCTGTGTGGAGTTAGAGCCAAGTGCTAGAAAGCCAGTGCATATTTTCCTCTCTGCTAACCATGTTTCCCTTTTCCTCTTTCCTGTTTGAGTAAATCTGGCCTGACTCCTAAAGCTCATGGCCATTTCTGTTACCTACATTGATTTTTATAATGCGTAGAGTGAAAGCTGAATAGGGAATCTTTCAGACCTGCCAGGTCTGTTCTGTAGGGCTGCTCAGCACACCCTGCTCCGCAGCCAGTCCCTGGCTGGCTGGAGTGATACTGGTGTGATGCTGGAGGGAGTGTTGCTCAATGGAAGGTGAGTCCAACAATGAAAACATCAGTGCTGGAAAGAGGCAGCTGCAGTGAGGCGGTTGTGTTTCATGGGCTGAGGTTTCAGATATGTGACCATACCTCAGCAGTTCACCTGGTTTGATGTTTTACGGTTGGACTCAGTCTTAAGGGTCTTTTCCAACCTAAATGATTCCATGATTCTATGATTCTGTGTTGGTGGGGCTGAAGAAGGGTTTATGGGCACAGATCAGGTCATAGCAGAGCAGCTGTGGAACTCGAAAAGCTGTGGAATCCTGCTGGCTCAGCAGCTCTGAGCATCCCACCAAGGCTCTGAGATGGGTTGAAAATTCTCCCTAGAGGATCAGTGCAGTGAAACTACTGTCTTAGGGCTGAAGTCTTTCCCTTGACTTTCATGATTTCTGCTCCCATGGAATCAGCAACACTTTTTCCCCCAAGGATAAAGGGGGTGACATGCAGATGTGTATGTTCTGAACAGTCCAGTTAATTTAACCACATGAAAGCCCAAGTAAGATGCACTGGCATAGGTATTTTGCTATGGGACTGTCTACAGGCCCATCTTAGCATCTTCAGGGCCAGCTAAAAGATCCCTGCTTCCTGCAGAATCAACTACAAATCCTCTATGAACAGTTGACATTTTGCTGTTCTTGGGCTGATACCAGGAAGGTTTCAAACAGGGTGTCCTCTCCTCCTGTTTGTTTCTGGGGAGTGGTTTATGGACACTGCAGAGAGCACCCACTGTGACCTGGAGACAGAGCATTGAGCTTGTTCTTCTCCCACCTGATGTGATGGTTTTGTTTGCTTTGTGAGTCCAGACCACAAGATCCTTATCCATAACATGTGGCTGTTTCAAGTCACTGCCCTTACACGGGGGGACATAAAACATTTTGTCCATAGACTTGATGACGCTTTTGTAATCTTTTTCCCTTTCTTGCAGATAGGGAAACTGAGACTGTTGGATGTACTCCAGCACTCAGTGAAGCTGTTACAACTCAAAGGCACAGTTCTTCTTTCTGCTCTTCTCTGGTTTAGGGCTACAAAAACTTGCAGGTGGCAACCAGAGACATCCAGGTATCAGCCACTGAGAGCATGTAGAGCAGAGCTGAGTTCACCTCCCTCCTGCTTCTCATTGCCTTCTGGGACTGTGATGCTGAGGTCTGCAGTGAGCAGCCTAAGCTAAGATTTATTAATATGAGGTAGGAAATCAGTATCAGATCTGGGAACAATGCTCTCAACCCCTGCTATGACCTTTGGCTTCTGTCAGGCAAAGTCTCCATCCATTTGCAAGCATCTCTGGCTGCCATCCTTGCTTGTGAGCATCTCTTGCTTCTTTCCTTGTTTGTGAAAAGCTCTGACCATCATTCTTGTCTATGTTGCCCAGGCTTTAACCCAAAATGGGATGAAGAGTTTACATTTGACATAGAGATCCCTGCACTTGCCCTGGTCCGGTTTGTGGTGGAAGACTTTGACATGTCGACCAAGAATGACTTCATTGGGCAGTACACCCTTCCCTTCACCAGTCTGAAGCAAGGTAAGGCCTACTCTCTGTTCCTCACAACAGTGAGCCTTTGGGAAGCTTCAGTGTTCCAGAGGAGTGATCTGCATCCATCACACTTCAGGTCAGAATAGGTCCCCTCTCTGAGGTATGGGCAAAATGATAAATGGTTTATTGGGCAGGTGTTAACACTGTCTCTGGGGAAGGGAGCCCCTTGTCACCAGTGGCGTTGGGCGCAGTACATCATTACCAATGCTCAGAGCCATGCCTCTCAGACCTACCTGTTCTGTGGGGTACTGAGAGCAAAACACTCTGAGATAGAGGAGATGTTTTAGCAGGGTCTTGGCAGATGTTACCAAATATTTTTCCAGCTGGACTAAGGACCACTTTCCATCTGTCTCTCTGCTTCCAGGTTACCGCCACATCCATCTTCTAACCAAGAATGGAGACCCGTACTCCTCCTCCACCCTTTTTGTATACATCAATATTGAGGACTGTGATTAGCATCTCAGCTCTTTCACAGTGAGCCTTGTTATGGATGTAGAAGGAATTCAGCATGTGAAGTCTGCCAATGTCAGGGTCCCATCAAATCCCCAGCACACTGTCTGGAGCAGCCCATGGTGCTCCACAGGACCCCTGATGTGAAATAGTCACCAACCTTCTTCCTTCTGTGTGCTGGAAACATCCTGATGCTGCTGTTGAGATTAATCCTTTTGTACCTGTTCCACCAATCCAGCTGTGGTTTTAGTTCACTTAGTGTGTGATTTTTTTAATTGTGCTTTTAATGAGAGGATAGGAACTCCTTTTTAGCAAAATACAGCTCTTGGGTTGGGTTTGGTCAGACACCTGGACAAAGCATTTGTGCAAGAAAACACCTGCCCTACCACTGACATCTGTGGCCAGATGCCAGGTGGCTTCTTGCAGCCTCAGATGTCAGCCGTGTTTCACTGTATGAAGTCTTAAACGGGGACTCGATTCCCCTCTTTGCTGTTACAGATTTAAAAAGAGAGCTGCACTACAAAGCCCCACGTTATGTAACTCAGCTTCCCTTTTGTATTGTAATGAAAAATACATGAACACTACTCCGCCTGTGTGCCTGGCTCTTGGCCAGGGCTCTTTGCAATCACAGCCTCGCTCTGCTCCTCTGAAGGAGAAAGAAGCTGCGAACGGCAGAATTCCCTCTAACCCAAAGCGAAACGCTCTCAAAGGGACCTCAGAGAATGTCTTTTATCAGTGTCAGTGGAAAGATGCTCAACTGACCATAGGGCTTTTTTTAAATGTAGTAGAACTTTGTTTGTCTTTTTATAGAAAAGCGTCATTTTTTAACACAGAGGAAGTGGTGGTAGGAGCTGTTGTAAATGTTCGCCTGTCCCACTTGCACTGTAGAGGTAACCTAGCACAGACAGACAAGAGTGTTTTGAACAGCAACAGAATATTTATGGCAACAAGTGATTTTTCTTCAAGTACAAAGGTAAGGGAATATTGTTGAAATAAAATAATATATATTTTGAAGTGCCAACTATGTTACTAACAGTATGTTAGAAAATTAAAACAATCTGGAAAAGTCCAATTACTTGTCACTGTTTGCCTTCTTGTCTTACTTGAATGCATCACACATGAAGTTGGAGACAAGACCTGCTCTAGTTCTTCAAGCTATCAGTCTTTCTGGGGTTTTCCATGCCCGGTGGTGGAGAGGACAGGGTGCTGTCAAAGAGGTTAATGTCCCTTTAAATTTATTCCATTTCCCACTTACTTCTGAGTCCAGAATAGCCTGGATTTGATAGTCTTTGGGTCCACAGCAAAACTGGGTTTCATTTAGTCCTACCTGGAGTTTCTTATGCTGCAGCTTTCCTTGCCAGACACATTGAAGTTTCCTCTTCAATATCGTGTGATGTTGTAAACCATTGCCAGATTAAATGTGAATTATACCCACAACTCAAAGGTTCATATTGAATTAACAATCAAGAGTTGAAGAGTGGCAGAAGCCACCAAAGCTGAACAGGGTGTCCTGCAGTGCCAGGGGCTCTCTCTCGGCTCTCTCTCAGCTCTCCTCTGCAATGGGGCATTTGTATCAGGAGATTCATTTGAAGGCCAAGGCTGGAGCATCCTTGACTCCAATTTAAGGTGAGTCAGATTAAATTACTGAGCTGACTGAGAATTATTTGTGGTTTGGTGTTGCAGGTTTAGACTTCAGTGGATTATTGAGCTAAATGAGCCCTCAGCGACCTGCTGTAGTCAGCACCAGAGAAGTGGGGGACAGGGAGTGGAGAGAGATGTGGGGCAGGACCATGCTATCCAGGGCCAGAGTGGGCTTATATAGACAGCACAGAGAGGCCAGGAGTTTGCTTGTTGTGCACTTACTTACATAAAAGTAGGCAAGATCAGTGGGAAAAGAGAACATCCCTCATCAGGGGGAGCCAGGTGGAAAGTAGCTGTGATGGAGACAGAATGAACCAGAGCAGGATAGATAATGCTGCAAGGTCTCCTCTATCCCCAAAGGAAGTAGCATGGTCTATGCTGTTATCACAGGATGTCATCTCTGAGTAGATTAGGCAGTGCTGGAGCCCCATTATAAGGAAGAGCTCTGGTGTAAAGAGCAGCAGAAATAGGACATGGCCCACCAGACACCACAACAGAAGCAACAAATGACATGAAAAGGAGAATGTGGGTGAGAATCCCTCCTTTAGAAATCAGAGGCAGAGAGTAAAAACAACTGTCCCAATGAGGAGCGGAGAACAGCAGCAGTTTACAACAGGTCCAAATACCAAAAGGCTCTATTATCTGTAAAATCCCATTCTGGTTTCCAAGTCCTGACAGAAGCGCTCCTCTCAAGTGTTGGTGAGCATTGTGGCAGGAGGATCCAAAGCCTTTTGTAGCACAGTGGCCTGATCTCCATAACCTGACTATATTTCTGCACACCTCCATTTGACTGCATGATGCTCATTAGTCCCACACCCAGGGCTGATAGGTGGCACTGGTGCATTTTATGGAGAAGCACATTCAATTCATTAACTTGGGAGCTGGCAGGAGCATGCTGCAGAGGGGTGATGCAAACATTGTTGCTTTCAGCAGTGGCAATAACAACTGAAACAGGGATAATGCATGGCGATTGTATCTAGTGTGGACAAAACAGGAGCAATCATGCAGGTAATTTGGCTCATTTGTGTCTCTGACTCTTACTTTATTCTGCATGGGGTGGGGTGCAGGATTCAATGGGTTTCTGGCTGGACCTTCAAGAGGAAATTGGGTAAGTGGTGGCAGGAGCATGGAGGTAATGAGGAGGTGGTGGCTTATTTGAAATGACAATCAATTCTTAAACACATACATCTACCCAGAAGGCCCCATCATCTGCAAAGGCTTGGGTAGGTCTATTTGATGGGCACCGTGGGGTTTCAGGAGCAGGGTATATGGGCATGGGGGGGGCAAATGGTCCTGGCTGTGGTGTTCGGGAACAGATGGGGTCCAAAATCTTCTCGGTTTGTTTTTTACTTTTCAAAAAAATTCCAAATTCTGTTAAAGACCAGGTGTTTGAAGGATCTCTGGCCCTGCAGAGCTTTTACCTACTGCCATCCTGCCCCACATGCTGATCAAAGACACTCAAGAGTGCTGCTGCTGGCTGTTTATTACCAATCACCGATCAGGCTGGAAATGGAGTAAAGCTGCAAAACCACATCTTCTGAATTCTTAAACATATGTGTTTCTTCTTTTAGTTTACAGCTGCATCCCTTAGTCACTGATAGCTCATATTTCCCCCTGCCCTCCCAGGTTAGGCTAAGCTCACAGTGTAGAAAAAGCTCTCATCACAGAGATGGAGCCCTGATAAAACCTGTAGTGGGATATACTCTGTTTCAGGTTATCCCCCAAACCCTTCTGGCTCCCCAAGCCTGTGGGCAGGTGGACTTTTAAATTCACCTGATTGTGCTCAGGGAGGACAGGCGAGATTGGAGATGCTGTCTGAATGAGAGGAAAATACAGTCTTGCCTGGCAGTCAAACCCAACAACAGCCGTGTCTAGCCCTTAGTCTCATCATCCCTTTGAATAAGATCACCTGATAAATATGCTCTTAATAAGTGGTTGTGGTTTTTTTCTTGTTTGTTTTACCTGCACTCCACTGTGCATTTTAGTCTACAACTGCTTCTTGCTGTTCTCTAGTGAATAGCTTTTCTGCTCGGTGAGAAGGGTCAGAACTGTCTGGTGTCACTCCATGGGCTACACCATCACATATCTGGTTACTCCATTTCTTTTCTCCTGATCTCAAGGCTCCCCCTCTGTCCTCCTAGGGCTTCCTCCTCTCCTCCCAGTCCAGAATTCATGTAGCAGCTGCAAGTGGCCTTTGTCTTGCATAATTTTAAACTTCTACAAATGAAGGAAGATCACGACCTTGTGCACATGGCAATTTGCAAAAGGGAGAGGAAAGAAGAGGCTACCATACGATTGTGTGACACACACTTGTCTTCATGGCTATCAGCAATAAAGTGTCAAAAAGAGGCAAAATCATCCTGCAAAGTCATTCCTGCAAAAGGTTTTGCCTCCTTGGATTCAGGGTTTGTGGGAGAAAGGAGCAGTGGCTGTTGGAATAACTGTATTGAGATGGGCCTGATTGAGATGTTGGGTTGGGTTCATTGAGCAAATGTCTGTACTTCTTCCCCGCAGCTCCTAAGAAGGCAAGGTTTGGTCCCAGAGTCCCTGGATGCCAGATGGCTGCTGCAGTCTCAGAAGAGTCCATATTGCTTCTTCTCGTTCTGCTGCTTCCATTTGGGCATCTGGTAGAACTCGTCCTTGGACTTCCCAAAGATATCGTAGAAATCAGCATCAGAGAGATAGTACTGCAGGGGGAGGAGAGAGCAAGGACAGGTCAGCTTTGGCTTTTGCAGAGGCTGGAACACCTCAGTCAGCTGCATTCCCTCCTCACTGTGCTATCACTGACCTCTGACTCCAGGCCAACAGTTCCTGTCCTTGTGGTGGGAAGTGGAACCCAGCAACTGTTCCTCATCCCACTTCACAAAGCACCAGAGAAATAGAAAGCCCACCAGCCCAAAGGGATGATCTGGTTTTGAGGGTTAGCATGCTCTGGCTGCGGTTTGGCCTCTACTAATCATACTGAGGCCAGGACAATTCCTGCTGCATGGGAGAAGTTCTGCTAGCCAAGGTTGTGGGTGATTTATTAGGCAGTGATTCACAGGGAAAGCATCCTCCCTTGCTCAGTCCCTTCCCTGAAATATTCCACTGGAAATGTTCACTTGCATTGTTGGAAAGACAGAGGTCTGTAGATAGCAGGCTCATCACTGAGAAAGACCCTGTGGGAAACAGAAGTTGCATTTTCCCTGGCGTTTTGGGCAGAAGATAGCACTCATGTACAGCCCAGCTGAAATACATCCATGGGCATTGCTGTGGATCAGCTTTCTGGCTGAGGGGTTGGCCTTTGCCAGGAGATCTGCTGGGGCAAGACATCAGTCAAGCATGGGTTGTAGAGAGCAGAGGGAATCAACCCCTTGTGTCTCTCCCATCAGCTTGCTTGGACTCAGCTACAGAAGTTGATGAAATCCTTGGGCTGATCAGAAAGACCTGGCATTCCCCCCTGTGCCTGGATGGGATTTCCCAAAATGCAAGCTTTCTGGCAAAAAACCCCACAAAAAACCCCAAAAAACAAACGAAGAGAGAATGGTCCCTTCCTGAAGGAGTTTCAAATGAAAACTAACACCCACAGCCCAAGCAGAATGCCAATCCCAGCTTCACTCTCAGCTGTGTCACCTTGTCCTGTGGGAACTGTCTTTTGGATTCTCTGTCCCTCCAAGGGCAGAGGCTGGGTTGCAAAATAAAATTCTATCAGAAGAAAGTATTTTTTAAAATGACTACTTAAAATTAATTTCTCTGTCATTAAAAAACCAGGAACACTTAAGCCATGGTAGAACTACCACAATTTCCTCTCACAGGAAGCTTTTACTTTTTGATGAGACCTATGTGCCTAGTTAGTATCTCCTTGAGCCTGAAAGACTTACTTGCCTAAAGTACTAGTGCACTTAGCCAGTGACTAAGTGCCAGGTTAAGCTACAAAGGCATCAAACCAGCAATGCTGTCACCTCTTTTTTAGTGGGATCCACGCCTTCTGGAAGTTCATCAAATGCCCTGTTCATCAGCACCTCTCGGGAATAAATTCCTTCACCATTGGGCACCAGAGAAGGGCTGCTGTCACTGTTGTAGCTGCCGCTATTGCTGTAGCTGTTGCTGTCATTGTGGTTGAAGTGTGATTTATACTCTGGAGAAGGATTTGCCGTACTCGAACCTGCCAAGTTGGTGATGCTGAGGGTACTCTTGTTCAGGCTGATGTTGTTAAGATCCTGCCAAATGGAGGAAAACATATCAAGACAAGAAACTCTGGCAGATCAAGCTGGGGGTTGTCCCAGGATCTTTCTCTCTGTTGGGGCTGGGGGGACGCTTTCTAGCACAGACTATCAGTAACAGCTGGCCTGTTACTCCAAAGCAGCAAGGAGAAAGTCTAAACTAAGACATTAGTTCAGCCCCTCCATCAGCGTTAAAACTTGATGTTAGGAGTGCTAAAAACACAGCACTGATAAGAGCAATTAGATATAACTGAAGAGGATACTTACAGTATCATCAGTTAACTGTAAGTTATATCTACTTAGATATATATAAGTTATATAAGTTATATGTTGAGAAGAATGAGACTGTAGTCTTATTCTTCTAAAGATAACAGCAGGGAAGGTGCATGTGGGAGGACAGAAGGTGAGATTAGGTATCGACCATGTCTAAAACTTCTCAACTACCTGCATACCCTTCCCTGATACTCAATCTCTCCTTATTCAAAGCCCCTGCCACTTTCTTACAGCCTTTCTCCTGCCTTTTTCCAGGGCAGAGTTGATCTTGTATGACAGTTATGTTGAGACTGTTGGGACCTTCTTTCCAATCTGTATCTCACGTTGGGTATGTCCTTCTTGACCAGGGGTCACTTGTCTGGGGTCTCAGGGACCTGACTACTGCAAGCTACTCATACAACATTTAACTGCTCACTCATAGCTGCACACACTTTTATTCACATGTGTAGCTTAGAAAACAGCTGGTCAATCTCCTGCTCACAGATGACTGCACAGGCCTGGAAAACACCCAGGAGATCTAGGTGTATTTATGGGTTATTAATCACATCTCCTTTTGCTTCCCACAGAGGAGCACAGCTCTGATCCTGATGGCCTGAGGTCTCCATGCCTGCTCTGATCATTTGTGTAAACAGGCTGGGGCATGCTGTGATGGTTAAACCCAGGTGTTTCCCACCCATATAGTCAAGAAGCAACTCACCACTTTGATCTCGGATATAGCTGACATGTCTCCTAAGCTGTTCTTCATCTCCTCGTAGGATTTGCCATCCTAAAGGTTAAGACAGTTGTAAGAAACACAGGCCACATTTAGTTAGCACATGCTCCTGTTCTCTAACAGGGTCAGGAGATCCTATGAATTTTAAAGCCCAGAGGTGCCCATTGAGATGCCAGCTGGTGCCTTATGCAAACGCCAGCTCCTAGGATCAGGCAACTGTGCTTTCACTTGAAAACAAAGAAGCAAATGGACTTTACCCTTTGTAGTTGAACAATAACAGGTGAAAACAGGAAATCTAAAGACTTCAGAGAGGAGAAGACAAATCAAACCATATTTAATGCTGGATTTACATATTTTAAATTTTAAATGAATCTTGTAAAGGATGAAAATCTGGTTTGAAATATTTTTTCTTTCCCCCCCCCCTTCTCTGATTCATTCAGCTAAAGCAACAGATTGTTTTAGAGTCTCAGTCCCTGACTTCTTACAATTTGGTGTCATGTATTACCAGCTACCCTTTATTTCCTGAAAAAGGAATAGACTAAATAAATTGGCAAAGCCCTTGACTGTGTTTTCCTAAGCAGCCAGGAGATGTCAGTTCTTAGCAGAATCATCCAACAAAGTTCCCCAACACGAAGAAAACAACATAAACACATGGGCTACAGAGCAAACAGATTTAGACCCAAAACCGAGCAATGAACACACACACCAGATGTTTCTAGGATGTCAACAGTTTGGATTGCTTGTCTGCAGTTGCTGAAGCTGCCTACAGGGGATATTTTTAGAGGCACATATTTTATGAGCTATATCCTTGTTTTTCAGCAGTTCCTCAGAAAAAACCTCCAAGTTTTGACCTTTGTTCTAAGCATCAACATTGTTTTAAGGGTTATTGCTTTGGGAGTTGCTGTCTTATCTGTCCAAATCTGGCTATCAAGACAGGCTCTCTACCACCACACTGGATGCAAAGAAAGACAATGCAAACCCAGCTAGGGGAAATAAAATATTTCTTATGAGTCTTACTGCAGTGTGAAGTCCCCTGAAGACCTTCATGCTCTTGCCCTGGCTGTGCCAACTGCAGGATCCAGCATGGGACTTCACTCACAGCCCTCTGGGCAACCAGAAAATATGAACTGTTTGACCACTGATGTTCATTGAAAACACCAGGAGAGAGAAGGGACAATCAGCTGCTGCCCACTAGGAAAGGCTCTGGGAATACACCACCTGGGAACTGAGCTTTTCCCAACTGCCCATCATCTGCCTTTTTCATTTAAGTCACTCACATCAGTGCCATCAGGTGGCAGGAATTTAGATGCACAGCCAGTCATCATTGTTTCCACCTGCCTGTTTGTACGAACCACTACTCTGCCTGTCAACCACCAAAGCCCCCCGAGGATTGTCCTTTATTCCCAATACATGCTGTGCTGCAGCATAGTCCCCAGGCAGGCTGGACTGGCTGGTGCATGGTCTGCATGGATTTAAGTGCATCACTCCTTCCTCTGTCCAGCTACACACACCAACCAGGGTTGGAGACGCTGCATGGTGGAGCCTCATGCACTGGCCACATGAACAAATCTCTGCTCCACATTATACTCCTAAAATGACTTGAAGCCCATGTGTTTGAAAGAGGAGAGAAAGGATTTCTCTCTTCCCCAGGCTTCTCCTGGGGCAGGTTTCCATTTTTACATAGCAAAGAGCTATTATTTGTAAATCAGCTTTTGAGAAGAAGGCTTGTATGTATGTAGGGAGCAAGGACAACCTTGCTCAGGAGTTCCTTGGCTCTGATGCGCAAACCTGAACATGAGGCCTGTCTGCTCGCATCTTTAATTTCACCAGAGTTTTCCCTAAAAAGCTGGGTCATAACATTTTTTCTGTGGCTGCATTTTGAAGTGTATATATATATATATATATGTATTTCTTTTTGTTTGTTTGTTTTCTTTGTGATGTGGGGTGCTTCTGTTTTCACTCTGAAGATTTTACTACTAGCAGCCCCAACCCATTTTCGGTTGAAATCACAAACCTGATTTGGAACCTAATTGGTTTTTCAAATAAGTATGTGAATACTGTGAACTCAAGCACATTTATGTATATTTGCAGAACTATTAGTTTCACCAAACAGGTAGTTTTTGCTGGTGAAGGAATAAAAGCTGCTCAGGTAGCAGCCCCGGGAAGCCACGAAACTCAGGACATAGAATCACAGAATGGTTTGGGTTGGAAGGGATGTTAAAGATCATCTAGTTCCAAACCCCTGCCATTGTGAGGGACACCTTCCACTAGACCAGCTTGCTCCAAGCCCCATCCAACCTGGCCTTGAACACTGCCAGGGATGGGGCAGCCACAGCTTCTTCGGGCAACCTGTGCCAGGGCCTCACCACCCTCACAGGGAAGAACTTCTTCCTAAGGTCTCATCTCAATCTTCCCTCTGTCAATTTAAAGCCATTCCCCCTTGTCCTATCACTCCATGTCCTTGTCAAAAGTCCCTCTCCAGATTTCTCATCAGCCCCTTTAGGCACTGGAAGCTGCTCTAAGCAATCCCCAGAGCCTTCTTTCCTCCAGGCTGAACGACCCCAGGCTGACAAGATGTCATCATGAGGTTTTGCTCTGTGCAGCATCAAGGATATGTTCACTGACAATAACACCCTTTAACCACCCCTGAGCATGTGTGCACACTGCAGGGCTCTTCTAGCAACTTACACTCCATTTGTAGGGGTCCCAGGCATTGAACCATCCTGTGAAGTTGAGGGGTTCATAGCCCTGCTTCACCAGTATTATTGGAGTTGCCAAGTCTCTCCCTGCCGGATGGGTCTTGAGATAGTCCTTAGCTGAGGCAATTGCCTCATTCCTCTCATATGTGTTGGAGGCTTTGCCAACCCAAAGGAAAATCTGCAAGGAGAGAAGGTATTGAAGCTCAGTGAGTACTTAGGACCTACGCAGACGCTGCTGTTTATTCTTCCCTGCCAACTGGAGCAGCAATAAGACTGAAAAGGCTGTGTCCCAATAATCCCCTGGGATTATGATCCCAGATTTACTCCCAGCAAAGAAATATTTTGCTTTTGAGATATGCATAAAGTATAAATATTTCAGGAGACAGCCCTTGTACATTTCAAGGTAGTTAAATCCCATCTTGCATGGGCCAAAACTCTAACTCAGTAAGCAAAACCCTCTGAGACATTTTCCAACAGCCTAAAGCACATTGCCACCATTGGTGCTAGAAAATGAAAGGGAGGGCTTCTGGGTGCCACCCCCTTGTATGAGCTGGCGAAGGCTGGAGTATGTCCAGCTCTTCTCACCTTGGAGCAGGGCACAGACCAGGTGTCCCAATTTCCTCCTTTTTCAAGCAAGGCAAGCAATGCTACCTCACTCACCTACTTTGTGCCTGGGTGAGAAAGACTGGACATACGTCTGCTTGTCTGACTGAACATTGTGAAGCGTTTGGAGATGGGACAGCAGGCATGTTGCCCGTGGTATCACACTGAATGGTGTAACCTGCTAGAAAGTGTCTGGGGAGAAGGGGAGGGGGAGTCTGTGCTGACCTCTTCCCATGTGTCTAGCAGCATGACATCATCTTCATCCAAGTCCTCCTGGCAGAAGCCCACCACCTCTGTCATGATGAATCGACCTGTCTGGTTGGAGCACTCAAAGAGGCGAGGCTGGTACTGTGTGATCTGCTCTTGAAACCTTCCTCATGCGCGGCAGGGAAACAAAAAACAACAGAGGTGGAAACCTTTTCCCCACAGTTTACATGCCAGTACTTGTCATGACCTTGATGGAACAGGTGGGAACATGGCAACACTCATCTGAGGGCATGAAAGTCAGCAATGTCAGCAATCTCAGGGGACTGTTAGACCATTCTAACCATTTTTTAAGGTAACTTTTCCTCCATCCAAAAAAAAAAAAAGGCAAAAGCAGAACACTTCTCATTGTGGAGATGAGCCTGATGTCAGGTGAAAGCCACATCAGATTGCTTGATTGCCAAGGAACCCATCACCTGCCCAGAGGGCTAGGGAAATCCAGGCTGTTCAAAAGCAGATTTAGTTTCCTGAATCTTGTGCAGCGGCCCATAATGGAGAAACTGGTTCATGTAGCTCTTATGGCAAGCTACGGGATGGATTTACTGTGGGAAAGGAGGATGTAGCATACTCCTTTCTGCAGGGTCTGGATCTAAAGGCCTGAATCAAAACCTAGGAAAGAGACATCTCAGTGTGGCTTCCAAACAAGCTTTTGGTGATACTCTGACCTTGTGCTCCCTTTAGTGAGGACACAGTATCAAAGTTTTGATCCCTTGCTTAATGTTACCTGGCAAAACCCGGAGAAACAAGCAGGTCACTTTTACCTCTTTTCACTGGCATAAGGTGCTTTGCCACCTAAGGCTTCCCAGAACTCTGCTGGCTCTTGTCCTTCCAAAATAGTGTGCTTGTCCCTCTTGGAAACGATGTCAGCTACCATTTTTGCCATCTCCCTCTCATCTCCACTGCATCCCTGTGTTCAGGACATAAGGTTGAGGTGGAGTTAGGGACAGATTGGCAAAACTTATCTGTGGGGAAAAGCTGGCTTGGTCCCACTCTCCCCTCTGGAGAGTTTTAGGCCTGCTGGAATGCTTTTGAGGGTCTCATCTAAGCCAGTCTCTCAGAATACGTTTCTAGTCCTTGAAGGGACATACAGTGCAGCCAGTGGCATACAGGCCAACATTCATAGAAAAGTTTGGCTTAAGGAACCTTTAAAGATCATTTCATTCAACCTCCCTGCCATGAGCAGGGACATCTTTCACTATATCAGGCTGCTCAAATCTCCATCCAGCCTGACCCGGAACACTTGAAATTATGGGGCTTTTGCAGCTTCTCTGGGCATCACTTCTGCTTTGGTTTCATATACCATCTTATCCTGAAAATGAAACATGATAAATGAATTTGCTCTAATCCTGGATAATTTGTTAACAGCTGGAGCGCTGTAAGAACCTGGGATGATTTATTCAGCTGAAAGCTTTCTAAACATCTAAAATGAGGTGAATGCCAACATAGGTTACTTCTGCACAGATAAGGCTGTATTACTGCTAACCCTCCATAGATGGAGCCTTCTCCAATGTGCACCTTCCTGCACTGGAATTAATAGGCTCCCTCCCTAAGGGTATACCTCCCTATCTCAGTCGAGGTAAGAGATGCTGAAGCTCCGCATCAGCAATTTTGGCTCCCTTAAGCTGTTTCCCCTGCACCCACTGCAGTCTCACCTTCCCACACCACAGGTAGCAGACTTGGCTGGTTGTCAGCAAGAAGACATCATTGGAATTGAGCGAGGAGGCCCTGGCTGGCACCTCTGTGGCCTTTGTGTTCATCTCATCCGTGCCCCTCACCTGGAAGAGGCGGATCACCGGCTCAGGTGTGCTTTTCTGAGCCCGGCTGGTGCCACCCTGCAAGGAAACAGAGAGAAGGATGGTACTGGGAGGTAAGGAGGACAATCAAATCCAGAGTGTAATTGACTGGAGGAGGAATACTGTTGGGCTCACAGCTGTAATGATGGAACATGGTCCTGCACAGAGCAGGCAAGGAAATTCGAATATCTGCTGGTTACAGGCCAGAATAAAACTTACATAGCATAACTTCCACTTTTCTCCCTGATTACTCTGAGCCTTGACCAGCTTCTGTTAAGATGCTCAAGTTCAATGTGAGCAAACCTTACTGCCTGCAAACCATTTAGTATGTAGACAGGGCAAGGCACCTGGACTCAGATTTCCATCTGTGCTTGGTTTACTGAATATCTGCCACAGAAGCTATGTGGTGGGACCAATGCTGATAGCAATCCCCCTCTTCCCCAGCCATTTGCAATGTCTCCATCACAGATGTCAGCAGCCACCGCAGCAAGTGGCTTAGGAGTTAATTCAGAGAGGGACAATTCAAACCATGTAACTGTTTGTAGGCTATTTTGCATATCCTTTCTGGATAGCGTTATTTGTAATTCACAGAACGATTGCCTTCTTATAACTCTGCAAAATATTCTGGGATATAGTTAGAAAGAATATCACACATTAGCACTGGAGCTCGGGGGTGGACAGCTGAGTCTGGGTCAGTCCAGGACTGTGTTTACACATATGGTGTTCAGGCCACTTGGGAAGTAGTAGAAATGTTCCACCGCTTCCATCTGCCAGCCATGCAGACCTGGCAGTGTAGTTCCTGAATATCAGCCCATTTTTCTGGACTATTTCCATTCCAACTGCCAAGCCATCACTGGTGTTTGCACCACATGCACAGAGCCGCGTTACCTCGTAAATGATCAGCTTGCCCTTGAAGATGGCCAGGAAGTGTGCAGGCTCCTTGCCCATTGTCACGCGCACCTGCACAGCCTCATCCCCATGCTTCTTGTCCAGCTCAATGGCGTTGAGGGCACAGGCAGTGATTTCATCCACAGAGGCATGGCGGCCCTGGGAAAGAGAGGGAGATGCCACATGCGCTGTGGTGAGATGAGGGGTATAAAGCTCTGCATGATGTAACATCTTGTCAATCCAAACCCTTGCATGTAATACAGTGAGATCAGACTTAAACCTTCCAGATGTTTAAATTTCACTTGCATCCTAGTTTTGGAGACTTCAACATCCCATTTTCAAAGCTTCTCTCTGCCTCTTAGGAGAGGAAAAAATGCTTTTAAAAAGAAAGCAGAGGTATTTATATACCCACAGGGCTCCAGGAGCTGAGGCTCTAAGGCACAATCTGAAAGACTGCAAGGTTTGACCTCAGCATTGTAAGCCCCATAATCATTTGGTTTTTCTGTCTGACACTGCTGGCTCTCAATCTGATGCCAGCTTGGGCTTAGTGTCCATGCTGCCAAGAAAGCACAGCTTGGGATATTTGCAATGGACAGCTGAGGAGCAAAGGGTATGTGAGCAATTCTGAATGCTTGGGTTGCAAATTTTTTGTGCAATATCTTCTTTCAGTTTTAGTCTTATAGACAATACTGTCAGACAGTTTAAGTCTTATAAACAACACTTATAGACAACTGTTTCTGTTTGACCTACCTGCCACATGTAGAGGACATAGTGAGGCCTGCCTGATCTCAGGTAGGTGTACAGGACCAGGTAGCAATCACCCCCATAGAACTGCCCATATGTCTTGGGATTCACTGGCTGCATTTGCAAGTCCTCAATCCTCCACACCTAATGAAAGAAACATTTTGGTGAGCAGCAGTGGAGTCTGTGAAGACAGAGCACACCCCTTTTGTTAGCAGACCACTGAAGTTCAGGTCTTCAGTTGGAAAGATAACCCCTCCTCTCTCTCCTTGGTACCAGTTCCCCCAGCTTGACTAAGTGCTTGTTGACAAAGTCTGTTTTCTCCTGGCTGTCACAATACGTGTGCCATTAATGGATCTTTCTCAGTCAGTGGTTCTCAAGGAGAAGCAGCCTCCAGCTCCCTCATAGCCCCTCTCCCAGCCAGTTCCATCTTCCAATGGGAGGCCACAAGAATGGGAGAGGAACTTCTGTTCTGTACAAGTTTGGTTGATGTGGCCTAAACAGGGAGTGTTTGACTGCATCAGTCTCCTGTCCCACACTCATGGCAGGCGAGGAGTCATCATGGTGACTGCTCTGCTCCACTGGTCAAAGGTTGGAGAAGAAATGCCCCTGAGCTACTGTAACTGATGCATTAGAGTTCACAAGCACTTTGCTCTGGCTGCAGCTGTGCTTCCTTGGGGAGGATAGGTGGGCACAGCATCACAGCTCCATACCTCTGCTCTGTGTGAAACGCTGGTTACTACATTCTCTGCCAGCAAAGGGAGCTCTCTCACCTCTATCTCCCCCGAGGCATCATCTACCATTCTCTGCTCAGCAGCTAGCTCCGGTCTGGCATGGAGCTGAGTGGTGTCAAACTTCACCTGCTCCACCTTGGCTGCATGCACCAGCAGAATAAAAACAAGAACCCAGTGAATGAACAAGAAAGTACAAACACCCTGTATCACCCTCACACACACACACACACACACACACAAGTGTTTTACATGTGAGAAAAACCTTCTCTACGGTTCTCTACGGTTGCAAGAAGCTAGTCTTGCCACTAGTAAGCTAGTACTGATTTTGGATTATGCAAGAGTTCATACTCTCCAGTGTTGACCTGTTACAGGTTGGCAACTGGCCATAGGCACATTGCAGTGACAACTGGCTAGTAAAAATACTAGTTGTCTTCTGGCTGAAAATTCATAATTGTTTTGCAAATCCATACATATCTCATTCCTTCCAAAATGTTGCTTTCAGAAATAAAATGGCTACATTTTTCCAGCTTATGGTAAGGACAGAGAGCATTTATGGAGAGCACAGAGAGGCAGAGGTGGAGAAAAAAGCAAGAACTTGTAAGGGAAAGAGATTTGCAGCTCTCAGGCTATTATTGATGGAGGCATCCAGCATCTCTGTCACCATCCCATCATTCATCAAGTTCTCTCTCTTTGGTATTGTTTGCTTTCTGGGGTTAATGCATTGTAATATTCACTTCAGCAGTGTGATAAATTGAGGGACCGTTTACACCTAGTGTAAATACAGAATAATTCCATTGACGTCAGGAGGGTCTTGGGTGGATGCCAGTGTAAATGAAAGCAGAATGTTGTATAACGCTTCCTTATCAGGTTTAGCATCAGTCCTTTATAAAAAAAGTTCTGAAAGTACAAAATTTTGCATACAAATTTTCAGCCTAGTAATCTTCTGTCAACATTTACATTTGGATTAAATAGTAGTTTGGTTCATATAAGAAGCCTCAGCACTTCTCAATGCTTTTCAGCTCCTGAATCCTTTGCATCTACTGAAGAAGGCGGAAAATACAAGGTATGGAAAGCATGTGCACTAGATTTTCAAAATACTGAAGGCAGGAGACAGTTAATGTGAATGATGTTCCCTCAGCTGTTGCTTAGCACAGGTAGGAAAGACAAAGTCAGAACAAACTTGCTCACCAATTTTGCCACTAGTGTAGATTTTGCCCAGTCCTTGTGTTTCATCCTTTTCTGTCCACCTCTGGAAAAGCTGTTTAAACATGGCTGACTCTGCTCCATCATTGATCACTTCAATGTTGATGGATGAAGGATAGCCTTTGGCTTGGATAAAACCCTAGTGGGTTTGAAAAAGGACATCAGTGGGGATACACCAATCTTTTTAGAGGCATGAAGAGGGATGTGGACCTGAAGCATCTCAAAGAGTGAACATCCCTCACTGAACACAGTGGCATGACCAAGGACAGGATTCACCACAAGACTTACATTCAGACTTATAAACGGAGGTCTCTACAAGCTCTCACCCGTGGCCATGTTTATTTCTATATTTAGGGGACTTAACCCTATCCCTAGAGGCCGGTCATTTGGATCCTAAACTTAACATCTACATAGCATCTTAGTCTTGAAGAAAATCTCTCTCTGTGGGTCTCATGAAAAGCCTCTCTCTCAATCATCTCAGATAGCTCTGTAGATGACTTGTAGTGATGGATGTAGGAGTGAAGGGGAGGGAGCAGTGATACGGTCTGCCCATGACCCAAGAGCCTAGTTCAGTTCTTTGTTTTTTTCCAAACATTTTGTCCCCTTCTAAAACAGGAAGACTGAACTCCCTGTGTTATGGTAGAGGGCATGCAAGGTAGTGAATGGATGGAGTCAGCTAAGTACCCCAGAGCATGACGTGTGTTCTGAAGGGACTAAATTCTGAAAAATCTCTGCTTTATTTTTTAAGCCTTTTTCCCCCTAAACCCAACCAATTTCTTTACGATAGAGCCACTACTGAGTTTGAAGACTACTTCAGCAGAGGTGCCTGGAAGAAAATTATCTGTGTTCTGCCACAACGCCAAAGTCATTGTTCAGTTCTGGGAACTGCTCTTATGTTTATCTCAGCAGGCCCTGGGATGAGCTGGAGGTTCAGCGCTGACAGTCATGGTTCAGGGAAGGAGCCTGACTGTGGGCTTCTGAGCATTCATCTTCTGCTGTAAATACTACAGCCACACACTACCTCCAGGGAAAAGCAGAGCAGATGGTCCTCCCATCCCTCCCACCTGCCACACTGAAAGAAAGATATCTTTTGTTCTACATGCATAGCTCAGGGCCAGACTATGAAGAGCTGGTTGCCTAATATAAAGTATCTGAGCTAAGCTTTTGAAGAGCACTGCAAGATAAGCTTTAACGTGAAGTTTTTCTAAGCTTTTCTTCTCTAAGACAGTAGGTGCAATCTGTATTGAATCTGCATGTCTCCAGGTAAGACCTTACTGATGAAGTTCAGTATATCCTAGTAAAAGCTCATGGAAGATGAGTCTGTTTATGGTATCTACATAACTGAGTAAACAAAATTAAAGCTATGATCCCTTGTAGCCTTCACTTCAGCATGTCAACTTGTAAAAAACCTTCCAAATGCCTTTCTCGCTCAGGCTCCCTTGAGGCTGATGTTTTATGAAAAGAAGTATTGAAGCATGTTCTGCCAGAAAATAACTTCATGGTAGCTCATCTGGAGGAGCACCAGGGCATTATACTAATGTTCTCTTTCTTAACATGAATCCTGGTCTCGACTCAGGTTTGCCAATCTGAATTAATGGCAGTTAATAACAGATCTCTTTCTACCCATTGGAAGAGCCTTGTATCACCTTCAAATTCACATGCAGAGCCTGGGCCTAGACCCACTGGTGATGTGAAAAGGACGTGTTGCTTATAATGGATTTGTGGTTGGGACCTGTAGCACCTACGTTAAAGGTCTGGCTTTTACAGAAAGCCCAGGTCAAGTTTCTCACTGACTTGCCCAAGATGTTACCTTTGGTTGGGAACACAAGAGATATTTTCAGGGTCAAAGCAGTGGTCCATGCTGCCTGGAACAGTGGCATTAAGAGATGCTGTTTAGTGAGCACACACGAGCTTGGTGGCTGGCTTCAGTTTGATCCCTTCACTCTCCTCAGCATCCACAATATTGGGTCATGGATGTTAGAGATGATATAAAAGCCCCTTTATTATCTGTTTATGGACCTGTTGACCATGAATTTGTCTAATCCCATCTTGACCCTGCTGATTCTCTGTGTCCAATCAACAATGCCAGCAGTCCACCATTTACTGAGTAATGAAGTATTTTCTTTTATCTTTATTTTCTTTATAAATTTCCTCCTAGTTTCAGTGGCAGGCTCTTGTGCAATTTGGTGACTAGCAATTCTGTGTTTGCATCATCTTGCCTTGCTTAGACGTGCAACTTCTCTCTCTGTTATTACGCAGGCCAGCTCCGTAAGACCTACACTTAATTGCAATTAGTGGTCAGACCTAGATTTGCACTTAGTTAACCTCCCATGACATTGCTTGCACTATATTACAACTCACCACAGCTCGAGTGAAGGCTGCTTTTTTCTCTTCCAGGCTGGAGGCTTTTCCTCTCCAGACATAAATCTTGAAACCACCTTGGTCTAAAATATAGCAGTCCTGAGGTGAAACAGAAAAAACAGAAGTAAAAAACTCCACACAGGCAAAGGTCCTTGTTTGTGGCCTACTCTGGTTGGATCCTTCATGAAGATTCAGATTAGATTTAGGTTTAGCTCATTTACTTTCCTTGCAGTGCTTCAACTCTGGTGCAATCATTAGCAAAGGCAACAGAGGGTGTTTCACAAATGGACCACAACTACCATCAACCATACAGTGCAGGGGTTCAGGGGTATGTTAACTCTGCAAGCACACCTGACCAGGGAGCTGACCTTTAACCATAATGTATTTTTCTTAAGCATCGCTCAAAACTGGCCATTACCATCTCAAAAGAGATGTGCCCATACCAACAAACACCAGCTCCAAAAGGCTGGAGGAAAACTGCTGAAATATAATCCTCAGCCTGCTGTGCTTCAGTGCTGCTGATGGTGGTGCTCATTTATGCCAAATCTGCTACTAAAAGAGCAGCAAAAGTCAAGAGTTAGACATCTGCATGACTATTCTGTGTTCCTAATCTGGAGCTGAAAGTGTTGATTCATTGTGAAACACAGCAGAATCCTGAACCCAGAGCGGATGAGGTGGCTGCCAGGCAGCCTTTCTCCACTGCGGAGAGCTGGTGCTTCAAACAGACAACTGTGGGACCAAGGGCTTCTCATTTTTCAGGCTGAACTGTGACAAAACAAAAAAAATAAATAGAAGTTTCATATTGCTGTAAAAGGAGGCTGAGATTTAACAAGGCTGACACCAGCACGAATAAGGGAGCTGGAGCCTTGCAGCATTACACTGTCTTGGAATAGGCTTGTTTGCACTGCGGAGAGTTAAGGTGAGCAATTCTCTGCCAAAATTCAGACAGGAGGATATTAAGAAAGCCTTTGTTTTCTGAAAGCCTTTGGCCAAAGAGTCTGTAAGCAGTCTCCTTCCACAGTGTGTCACTGAGACCAGCCACTTGCTACAGCAGGATAACTATCTTCATGGTTTTGTGAGCATTTATTTGCTCTGAATTCTGCAGGTGGAGGGCTATTCCCAGACATTGGGTATTAAGAAGCCTTATTTCCATCTGGAATCTATTCCTGGCCTACAGCTCTCCTTGACTCTGACTGCCAAGCTAATATCACCCTTGGCTGAGAGGGTCAATTTGCCATCTTGTGTTAGAACAGCTTCAATGCATCACCTACCTCTGGCCACTAAGGCTGTAGTAGGCCACTGCCTACTACTGAGGCTGTGGTAGGGCTACACTGTCCTGTTTTCAGAGGACACCTGATAAACCTGAATGATGGAAGAACCAATAGTTTTCAGGAAATAGGGTATCCCATTGAAGTAAGTGCTCAGCTGAAAATAAAGCAAGCCGCAGCATCTTCTTCTTGCTGTAAAGGCTGATGTCTTTCTCTCACCTCATGCTGGAGCAGATCCTGTGTCAGGGGCCGGGTGGCTATCTCCTGTACCACCAGGTCATTGTCCTTCTCATAGACACTGGAACACAGAGTCATCAAGCAGAGTCAGCCTTCACAGTGCTCGCAGTGAGAAGGGATAGGGTTTGGAGAACATTTCTGGACTTACTGATATAGCCGGACATTTGCTTTCTGCAGCTCATCTGCTTTTGTATCCGGGATGGCATCTCGGAGCTCCCCACGCCTCTCACCCAGCACCATCTTCATGATCTGCATGAGGTCCGGGGAGTCTTTCTCATTGTCAATGATGCCAATTTGAGCGCGGCCACCTCTTTCACTGTCCCTGATGCTGCGAGCCAGCATGAGACCCTGCACAAGGATCAGCAGGGGGTAAATCTTGATGCTGAGAACAAGCTCAGTGGCCCTCAGACCTAGAGCAATGACTGAGCACCAACAGTCCGAGCCAGATTACCACAGCTCTCTGAAGCTTCTAGTGTCCCCCAAATTTAGCTATTTAAAGTAGTGTATGTGTCTGCAATGCCTACTTAAGAACTAATTCTCAGGAAAAATGTTGCTTATTTTGGATCTGACCTATCAATACCTTGGTTATGTGTTCTTACTTGTCTCATACTGACCAAGCTGGAATCACTACTAGGGTCTGCTCCCACAGGGCACAGGCATGTGGTAGCCCCAACAAGCATTGCCCATGTCTGGCTGTACAAAAACAGGTCCACTGATCTTGTGACATGCTCTGGGACAGACACGCACACATGCTGAGGACAGTGAGATTGGATGCTGCAGAGCTGCAGGACCCTGGATGCTCTGTGGCGACTTTTTACATTTAAATGTTTCAAGTATTCAAAAGCCGTGGATGTTTTGTGTGAAAAAAAAGCAGTGCGAATGCCAGGCAACTAATTAGGCTGAAATCTCAATTTTCCATTGAATTCTCTTTTTCCATGACTCTTACCACAATAGCTTTGAAAGGGGCCCCTCTTTGTTAGACCCGGGAAATGACCTGCTTGATTGCCAGGCCTGAAATGAACCATGTCCTGCTCCTTACAGCAGCTGTCCCTCTACCTGCTCTCCCTCCTCTGTGTCCTGAGGGTTTCTTTGTCTCTTTTCCATTCTGTATTCAATCTTCTCCTCTAGCCATTGTGTCCTGGAAAACTGCCTTCCTTGTGAAGCTCCCACCTCTCCTAGCTCATGAGGTGACATCATGTGAAAAGCGGACTTGCCTACCTTTTCATGAGTATGATGACTGGTTATGAGTTTTGCCACCAACTTTGTTAATGAGCCATTGACAGATCTTCCTTTATTATATCTCTGTATCTCATTTTTTCTATCAGGAAAATAACAATAAAGACCCCTTTGCAAAGTGCCTTAAGAGCTATGGATCTGACGTATCAACACTTTGGTTATGTATTCCTACTTGTCTCATACTGACCAAGACTGAATTCCCAGTGATGCTGCAGAAAAGATAGGAAATTCATTTACCCCTGGTGTAGTTACTGCAGCCAAACCTACTGGTTTTACTGAATTTTTAGTCCTATGTCATGCAAGCCAGAGGGCACAGAGGGATGGAGATGGACCCTCACAGAGGATGCCTTTCTGGAGCCAGAGCTAGTGATGTGCCCACAGACACTGAGGCCAGGTCTGAACTAAACGAAAGCAATTCCTTGGGCCTGTGTTACCAGCAAATGGGCAAGTAGAAGATTTACCACAACTTTCTCTGTTTACCTCTGTGTTGCTGATTTCAGTGAGATTTCACTGTGCAAACACTGAATGTTGTTTCTATATTTTTTTCCTTAGGCATCAAAAAGTACTACTAGTAAATGAAGTGGCTTTTGCCTCTACTCACTCTGGATTTCTCAGCAATGCAGCAGCTGGGTCCATTCCACTGAATCAGCACTTTCCCAAGGTCCAGCAAGAAAACATCACCTTTATTGAAACTGTCCCAGGAAAGCGCTACCTGTCATGAAGAAATGAAAGTGTTTGGCAAACCAGGGAGGACAATGAGCATTGCAGGAGACAGGTCACAGCCACCAGATCTTGCCCCTGGAGGATGTAAGAACTGGTCTGCAATGACATGCTCATTTTTCCAGCACTCAGCTCTTCACTGAGCCCTATGGCTTCTCTCATGACAATACCAAATCCCCAAGTGAGGTCTTGAAAACTGCTGTGTAGTAGGGGTCCTTGAGCAGAGATGAGCTATCTGTCAGGTGGACCTGGTTTAAAATGAGTGTAGGAGAAATGATCCATAAGGAGAGAGGTCTCTTCTTACCTCTGTGGCTGATACATGCTTCTTCCCCTTGACATGAAGAAGACGCTTGATGTTGTACATATTGGTCTCCACATGCTTAAATCCTGAAGCCACTCCTCCCTTCTTGTAGCTGTTGTGTAGCAGGAAATAAAATGTTAGAGCTGGTTAGAAAACACCTTCCCCTCTATACTCTGAGAACGCCTCAAGATTTTGGTGATAACTAAAATATCATAGCTTAGAAGAGGCTGGCAAATGTAGTGAGGCATGTGATTCAGAATACTTGAGATTTGTTTGGTCCAGTTTAACATATCCACAAGAGGATGCTGTGGTGATTAGTCTACCTGTGAAGATGTGGAAGGAGCCGGCTTTAATTTCTCATTCTGCCTCAGACTTCCTGTTCAATCTTAGGAATGTGGTTTAGACCAAGATGAAGCCTAACTTGTACTGATTTCAGAAGCACATATGTTTCCAAATAGAGTTCTAAACCTACATGTCCTTCAAAACCTTCATTGTCCCTTACTCATCTTTAAGATGAGGGTAAAACCAACTTCCTGTCTCACGCAAGTCCTGAGGAAACTCATGAGAGCTTGTAGAGATTGCACAATGCAGAGGCATTAAAAAACAGACTGGGATATATAGACCGAGGATGAGTTTTCATCTGAGTTTTCTTCAGCTGTTTAAAAGCAAGGCACTTAGGCTGTTTGTTGGCAATGAAGGCCCTCCTGGAAGTCAGCTATTGGAGTCACCTTAAAAGACCCCAAAGTGAGCAAAGACCACAAGATTGGATTCAGCAGTATCTTTTAGGTGGCAGAAGTTTAGAGTCACACTTTCCTTCCATTACATGAATATTACTTGAAGTATGAAACAAATCAGCACTTCAAAGTGAATATTAATCTGAAGTGCCTTGAACGGGCATATTTATCTAAAGTGTGTGAAGGAGAGGAAAGAAGACCCTTAGGTGAACAAAAGGGAGGTTAAGAGGAAATTACTGCAAATATCTAGGAAAATTACCAGTAGAACAAAATGTCATAGCTCCAGACTTAAGGAATATAAATCATGCTTTCAAAATGAGAATTTCTTTCTTCTGAGTTTTGACCAACTTCATCACTGATCCATATTTTTCAGGTTTTTGAAATGCTAAGAGCTCTGAGATATAGAGAAGCAGAGAAATCCCAGGGACCATGACCCACCTCATTGCAGGGTATTTTAAACTACTCACATAATGCCATTGCGGAAGTAGCTTTGGAAGGTCTCAGACTCATGTCCCTGCACTTCCCGGTGCTGCACAGGGTTCCCCCCGAGCACATTGTCCAGCTGGGTGACATACATGGCTGCAGCACCTTGCTCATCTTGAGATGAATCCTTGCCAATCCAGTAATGCAAATCTACAGCAGACCCACGAGAGGTTCTTTTGGTCTGGAAGAGGTGGGAAAGATGAGTCAGAATGAAGACACAGCCCATATGTGTGTTCCAAATAATATCACTGACCCGGGAGACCTGGTAAAACAAAGCGACCATGGAGCCCTTTCCCAGGGCCTTTCCCAGTTCTGCCTTTCTCCTGGGCAAGGGGAGGCAGGATAGAGCCTTAGGCTGCTTGCTGACAACTCAGCCTGGAGCCAGGGACCTTATTCAGGAGAACACTAATGAGGTTTATGTACAGATTGAACTGAAGGATGTTACTGTCTGATATTCCTTTATAACTCTTGTCATCAAGGAAAACTAAGCACCTGCGCAATTACAAAAATCAACGTGTTTAACCTGTTGTACTTTTGTAGAGCTTTTTATTCAAACTTAAAGGAGACTCCTCTCATAGATTGCCTTTTTACATGTAATGTACACTGCTGTTTATTTGCCTGGAGATACTACCCTTTCTTTCTTGTTCTCTTCCTAGTATCACGCTACATAGTAACACAAACCGCCTCTGAATTCCTGCAGACTTGCAAAACAGACATAACTCCAAATGAAGCTGAGCCTGTGTGTGCATGCTGTGATTTGGCTTATTACAGAAAACCCCAGCAGCCTAGAAAGAGGAGGCAAGCGATCTGAGAAGAGGTATGCTTAGCGTTATCTGAGTTGTGCCAGTTATTTTTCAGCACACACTGTGTTAAACTCTATTATGGACACCTGGGAAAGGTACTAAAGCTCATTTTATAAACTGAATTTGACACTAAGTTCTGTTTATTTGCTTTGTGCAGTGATACCACAGCGAAACACAGTAAAAGAACTCGGAATAAAATACAGCTCAGTTCCTCTAGCACAGATAATTAATTTGTGGCAAAATTGCTCCATTAAATACATTGTACTAAAGTCCCTTTGTCCTGCAGACAATCTTTGTTTGGAGAGCCTCCAGTGAATATGCAGAATGCAAAGATGAATATTTTAATCCTCCCATCTGCCATGGCAAAGGAGTGTAGTGGGTTGATTAAAGGGGCTTTCTACCTGGAGAAGATATTGAGCCTATGAACTTCAAAATCTATACTGGTATTTATAGTAAGCTCCTTGCAAGGACACTCATATTCTGCTCTAAGCATGTCTTTGGTGGCTACTACCAAATCAATTCAGCATTGAAAGATAGCATGAAGGCTCTGCATGGTGAAGTAGAGCAGGATCATTCTACATCACTATCCCAGCCTGGTTTCCCACCTTCATGTATAGTAGATGTGCAACTGTTTATTGTGCAATAGAGGTGGCTTTGCTGTCTCTTGACTGATGGAGATGTTTGCAGGAGGGACACTCAGACTCAGGAAGGGGGAAATTCTTCTGGTTTCCACTGTATGGAACTTTTTTTAATACAATGGGTCCTGGGTTGCTCTATGAAGATAAAGAGATTTGGAAGGAATTCTGGGAGCTGAGTACAACCCACTATCCTTCCACAGAAGTTTGGGAACACAAGGCAGTTTGCACAGCCCATAGGGTAGAGTTGGTCTTCCAAAGTTCCTCATGCTTCTGGTTAGCCTGGGTTCAGCTGGCTGCAAGTAGATCTGGACCAAATTTGTGTGGGACAGATGAAGAGTCCTAATGGGGACATGAGAATGGCTGTAGAGCCTCTATGCTACTTGTGTGATGCAGAGTAGGTGGCAAACCTCCATAACCCACATCATCTGCTGAAAATGAGACCTTCCATTTGGCCACTTCTCACATCCTCAAAAGACTCCTACAAGGCATGCAAGTGTGGTCCTTGATTTAGTTTGCCAGGAATGTACTGGCTATTTTGCCATGCCTGGACATGACTCAGTTGATTAGAAGATAAAGGGTTTTAATGAATAACTAAGCTAATGGCTCCTCAGGACTTCTGATTTACTAAGCATAAAGTATTGTTGCAACAGCTACATTAAATGCAGGTGCTTGATTAGGTGGCGAACACACGTGCACAATCTCAGCAATGCTCTCACCAGTGAGGGTACCTAGACCCAAGTCAGAGTTAAAGAAAAAGGGTTGAACCAGTTGCTTGCCAAAGTGACCAGTGTTTGCCAGCCTTACTTACATGCAGAATTATGTAACAGTCTCCTTCAAAAAACGTCCCATAGGCCTTTTCAGGTATAGGAACCATCTTCATATTCTGTAAGGAAATGAGAGTTTGGGTCATTACTAGAACTTCAGAGCCAGAAGCTGATGTGTGTGAAACAGGACAGCTGCTGTGCACAAATCACTAAGGTGATAATCGGGGTTTGCAGAAGGAAGAATCTGTGTGGCGCTTGTGAGCTGGGAAAAGCCGCTTCTGGGGGAAATCCCCAAAGTACTAAGGGCTGAGAAGGGACAAATTATAGTGCTTGGACAGACTGACAAGGTCTCCTTGACCTCCTACAATCCTGTAGGTACAGAGAAAGAAGACCCAAGTGCTCCAGAGCTTGCATTTGTAGGTAATATCATGGGGGAGTGAGCACATCCCATCCTAAGTTTAGTTTTGGGGCATGGTTTTTACTCAGTACTTATAAGTCCAAGGATAACTTTCAGCACTTTAGTAAGATAACCACTTTACCAGGGGCTCATATCAACTACCAGTACTGAGAAAAGACAGGCTTGAGGACACTGATGTATCCTTCACCCCTCCAGTCCCAAATTGTACCCTAATCTCATACAAGTGCACAATCAACTAGCCATATCTGCCCAGCGCAGGTGCCTGGATGTACCACCCACCAGAATACATGCAGCTCCTGGGCCTGGACAGACTCTGTGATTCCCTGGAATCAGACACATACATTCTTCTGGTGGCCAGACTTGTTCCTCAGCATACCAGCTTGACCCTTGTCTCTAATTACAGAACCTCTGGGAAGAAGCTTAGTACATTGCTTTGGAGAGGAAAGGGAAAGACCCTGTGATATGTGGAACATAGCTGGGATCTGCAGAGGACCACCACCACTTGGAGACATGTTGGAATGCCTTCCCACTGCTCCCCTGTGTGGACTCTGCACCTCAGTCTATGCCCTTTCATTGCAGAAGAACGTTCTTAGAAAATTGGGCCAGAAAAAGGCAGAAATGAGCACAGACCGGCTCCAACCCACAATCAAATACCACCACAAGCAGAAGGAATCTTGCAGGCAGCAGTATCTTTCCTTGAAGTGACCCATTGGTCAGAGTTGGAAAGATAAGGATGAAGTGCAAATAGACTCCATGGGATGCTTCTGCTGCAAAAATGGGTGCTTTGCCCACAGCAGCTGCTCATATACACTAAGGTTACCTGTGTGTAACCCCTCTTCTTGGTGAAACAGGGAATTAATTTCTAGCGTGCTAAAGCAGCCTTTTATTGGTTCCTGAAAGGGGTGAGAAAGCTCCTAGTGCTGGAAACACAGCTTCAGTCACACCACATTCATGTTTCCTCAGTCAGTATTATCGCTGTTTCACAGAGCAGGAAACAAAAGCAATAACATGTTGAAAGCTGCATAGGGAGATATTGGGTCTCTTGTTTCCCACCGTATCTTATCTGTAATACCCTCTTTTCCCACCCAGATTACTTCAAGAATATCTCTTTCTTGAAACACATATACACAGGTGCAGAGGACATATGCCATCACTGCCTTTTGTCTTACCTCTATGCCCCATATCTGCAGTCCCAGCTTTCTTTCAATAGTTGGGAGGTTTGTGTCACCGTCCGTCATCCTGCAGGCTGAGCTGGAAGGGAAAGGAAGAAGGAAAACCAAAAGTAGTATATAATCGGGTACAGCAGTTAAGTGTGCTAGTCTCCTGGGTTCCTCTTACTGTCAGGCTTAATACAGATAATCTATACCTTGAAATGTCACTATCCCTCTGCTGACTATGAAGAGAGCACAGCTGCAGTTAGGTGTAATATCCCACCTACCATTCCCAGGCTATCCATGTTCATGGGGGGCCAAGCAAAGTGTGGGATCACAGCACAGCAAAGACTAGATAGGATACCATTGTTATGGTGTGGAGTTATTTTCCCCTATTTGAATAGGTGGAAAGGATTCACTGGGGTGTTGGATCTGACATCAGTACTGTTTTGTTCCCCTCATGGCATGAAGGGTGGCAGAGACAACAGCAGACCTCCAGGAAGGAGGGCATGAAAGATGCCCCTTCAGCAGCTCAGCTCCACTGTAGCAGTCTTGGGACAGGTCATGTTTGTGTAGAGGCAAGACCCATATCAGCCTTTCCTCTGTGAGTTAATCCTGCTCAGAGATCAAGGCCCAGTTTCAAGAGAAAACACAGCTCACTGATTTCTGTGTTTTGCATTCATTTGCTTTGCCAGTGCGCTCCCCTGATTTACATTTATTTGTGACAGGAAGAACAATTGTACTGTATTAAAAAACAACAACTTGATTGACTGCAGTTTCTTCTGTGTCTCTGGATGGAAAGGCTGCACTGACTGTAGGCCACATCCTGTCTGCTCTCCTCTGCTCAGCTGTAGAAAACCACCTATGAAAAGGAAATGGTGCCATTGGCTGCCTCAACTGGGCACAGCTAAGCCATGATAAGATGAACAATACAAGAAGCTATTGCAGAAAGCCATGGAATAAGCTTCTTCTGAAGAACAGAACAAAGACAGACAATCCCCTGCCAGAAGGTATGTTAATTGCTTGTGCTCTGAGAACACGGGGAAATGGGCTGCATTGGCACCATAAAGTCATAAGCACCGATGGCCACTGTCCTGAAAAGCTTGCACACTAAGTAAGAGCAGAATAATTGATGTTCTAGGCAGGAGCATTGATCCATCCAGATCTCCCACAGCACAGAACTGGCAGACCCTGGCTCCTTGCACAGGCAGTAGTAGAGAGATGCAGACTGTTGAGAACAGGCCCTACACCTCTCTGCAAACTGAGCAGGCACCCACAGTCTGGCAGCACCCAGTAGTAGGAGTCAGACAGACTCATGCCTTCTTGAACATAGATATATCTGAATGACTGTGAAAGACTGAGTTCATGTGGCCTCCTTTACCTACCAGGAGTGCATTTAGTAATAATCATCTCCTCCTCAGGTCCTCTATATAGCTTGCAGACAGGAAGACAGGCAGCAAGGGGTAAAAAAAAGACATTTTTCATCTCAATTTTTTCATCTCAATTCCATACTTGAGACCCACACAGATTAAAAGCCAGATCCAGAAAGATATTTCAGTGTCTACAGAGGAGCTACACTCTTTTCTGAATATCATCCTGACTCACCTACTGCAAAGTCCAGGGCTGTCAGAAACTGAAGCCAAAACCATGATCCCAGTTCAGATCTTTAACCAAAAGACCTTTCTTTTATAATGGCATTTGAAAGGTCCCTATCAAGTTAGAAAACAAGTGAAGCTTCCTTCTCTCAGCTACTTTTTTAATCTATTTAGGGTTTTCCCTTCCAGCATTAAAACAGGAATGACCTGAAAACAAAGCCAGTGAAGATGTTTATATGTGAGGGAAGTGTTCTAGCAAAACTGACACTGTTCCCTCTGGAAGGCAGCAGGCATTTTGCTCACTTGCTAACAGTGCAGGAAACCGGCAGCTGGCCAGCTGTGAAACACAGCTGGTTCCCTGCTTCATCCAGCATCCCAACCTCTCCCATTGGAAAAGTTAACCCAAAGGATGCAGAGATTTCTCTCAGCTCAGACAGCCATGCTGGACAAAACCCTCAAAGATAATCAATAGAGCAATGCTCTATCGATTTCCACCTCTTTGACTTAAAGCAGGGATCTTGGGTACACTTCCTCTGCTCCTGGGGCTTTTTTCTTCACCTGAAACCTCTCCATTAGTGCTGGTCCCCACTTTTCTGGGAAATGCTGTTCCTCCCTTCCTCTTTAGTTCTTAAGCTGGGGTAGTGAGAAGCACAGACAAGGTTGGATGTTTTCTTTGGACTTTCCAGCTTCTTTCAGCTGGTGGCCAAGTTAGAAATACTGGGAATATGACTTCTGCTATCAGACAGCTCATTGCATTAATGACTTAATGTGGGGTTTTAATCAGATGATCCCATAATTCAGCTCCTGTCCAGACACAAAATTCAGTATTTATGGAGTGAAAGCTTCCCATCTGTGCTGAAACCAGAAAGAGCAGAAACTTTTCCAATTTAAAAAGAAGAAAAGGGATGTTTTGGAGCTTGGGTTCACTGTGGGGTTTCAACAGCAGTGCTTGGGTCAGTTTCTATCTCAGTCTAACCAGTTTTGCTCAGCACCAAGCAAAATACAAATTGGCAAGAAGCAGAAGTCAACTGCCTCCAGGGAATTCACCGAGGGGAAAAAAAATCTGGTTCCAGGAATGGACATTTACTTCCTTGTACACAAACACAGCTTTACCTGCAAGTGGGGAGAGAGGCACTAGAGCAGCTGTAGTTCACCTCTTTGTCTCTGGATCCGTAACATGCATCTCTCCAATCTCCACCTCCAGGGCCAGCTACTCTATGTTCACTAGTTCCAGGGACTCTTGCACCATGGAAAAAGGAGAAAGGCTCACACAATGAACACAGCTGAGAGGTGGTCACTGCATAGCAAAGGCAACTTCTGGCTTGGAGCTGTTCTCCTGGGTCATCACCACTTGCTTAAGATGGTACGAATTAAACTGCAAAGAGCAAAAGCTGCTTTTGTTACTCCAGAGGACCTGGAGACCAAATGTCAGTGGCTGGTCTCTGGCTGGATGTCACAGTCAACCTGGACCCTCCAGAGCCTCCAGAGTAAAAAGCAGAGCCTTCCCTAACATGATCTTTGTAACAGAACTGGTGGGTAAAGGCAGATGGGTATTTATTACACCTGCTCCTCTTCACACACTGCCAAAATCACAGCAACACTCTTTGCTAAATATGATCCCCATCTCCACTTCAACAAGCATAGTGTGAAGCAAAGCTTTGCCTTCAGGAAGGACTAGATGACTAATTAAGTGTCAAGGTCACTCCCAGGACTGGATAATGAATAACAGTCTGTGTGGAAGTGCCAGCAATCACTACTTCATTTTGGTCAACCTGGCATGTGCTGGGAAAGCAGACTTAGCAGGACATTTCTTCAGGCAGACTCAGGCTGTTTGGGTGGGGAGGGAAAATAAGGACTCAGAAGGGGGATAGGAGATCATTTGAAACTCCTGAAGTACGTTCTGAATTAGCCTGATTTGGCTTGTCTGGGTTTTGGCGGCATACTTACTAGGCTGTAGTCACGGTAATAAAAAACCCCCAGTGAAATGACTAATGCTCTGTACAGCTTCAGGAAAATAGGAAGCAGCTGTGGCTCCAGCCTTTCCAGGCTGAAAGGCCTAATTATTGGGAATACTTGGACTGGCATTAGATGAGGTAAACCAGGGCTGTTGAATTGCTTTCATTGTCTCCATTATAGTTGGGCATCTGGGCCCAAGTAGGTGCCATTTTTTGTTTGCAGAGAGGACAGCAGTTAACTCTTGTTTTGCCCAGAGGAATGAAATTCGATGTTGAGTTTCCTTGTGTGGCTCATCAACTACAGCTTGGGACCACTGCTTTGAATAGTGAATGTGCCTGGCGAGTTCAGAGGCACATTACTCAACCAGTATAATCTGTCTTATTTTCCTGTTGCAGAAGGATAAAAAGAGGCTTTTCTCTCACAATGAAATGATAGGTAGGGAGATCAAGCAATGGGGCTTGACCTCTTTCTCATGTTGCCACACACTCACATAATATCCTTAATCCATTTTTTTGTCAGGAAGGAAAGTTGCCTAGGTGAGAGCATCTGTGACATGCATGTCCATATGTGCATGTGTGTGTCGGTGACAGCTCCTGTTGTCTTGCACAGTCACAGGAAGAGTAGCAACCAGAGAAGCTGGATTACACTATCCATGTTGGATGTGCTGGGACATGGTGATGTGGTAGAGAACAGGATATGTGTCTGGAGAGTGACAAAAGGGGGCAAAGTACAGCCCCACTCACCCTCCTCCTCTAAGTCGTGCACGACTCAGGAGCTCTGTGTGGCCAGTGTGCCAGGGAGAGGGCTGCATAGACATGCCTG
Source organism: Agapornis roseicollis (assembly GCA_002631895.1). Taxonomy (NCBI): domain Eukaryota; kingdom Metazoa; phylum Chordata; class Aves; order Psittaciformes; family Psittacidae; genus Agapornis; species Agapornis roseicollis. Next base: position 37,203 of record NDXB01009904.1, read on the forward strand.
ACTGACCATGGAGAACACTTCAGCCTCCTTGGAAAGAGCTGTTGCCTGGCAGCTAAAATTATGTAAAACCAGCCTTGAGATACTATTTCTGATCATGGTGGGCAATTAACTATTGGAACAGCTTATTAGGAAAGCTGGCAGGCTCTTCCTTACTTCATGTCTTTGAAATGAGACAGCTAAATGGCTGGGATGTGCTGTCTGGGCTCTGCTCCTCAGGATCTGTGAGCCCTTGTTCAGGTGCTGCACTTTCAGCAAGCTGTGCTTTCCCATCAGTTTGGCATTAGGGCAATAAAATGGATTGATGATTCAGCCACCTCCACCAGTCAGAAAAGATCCCCTCTCCATGCTACCAAATCATTTGAGTGGATCATGAATGGGGTTGAAGGGGATTTTTCAATCTTCTTTCCAGTGGAGATGGATCAAAACTTGAGATGGAGCACTGGACAGGATGAACTAAGTTTGTGAAGAAGCTTCTTGCTCACCTTATCAGGATTAATGGCTCTGGAAGTAAGAAGGGACTTCACTGGGTTCAGATGGGCAGGTTTTCCCTTTTTCCATGAATGGCTGACAGGGATCACCAAATAACATCTTGTCCAAGCAGCTACTTCCACCACAGGTGACCAGTTTTTCCTGTTCTTTGCTGACTGGCCAAAGTCTGGGATGCTGAGGACTGAGAAGCTGAAGTCTGTTCAGGGTTAATGTGAGTGAAGATTTATGAGCCTCGGACGAAGCGGAGAGCCACTGAGCTGATATTATGTTAATGGCTTTCAAACCAGAAGTGCTATGCTCCAGGAGAGATTTGAATTGCCTGCTCAGTAAGCTCAAAGCTGCAGAAACCTGGACCCACCTCGCCAGTTCTCAGGTTCTGAAAGAGCAATAACCATTTCGCCCTGTCTGATAAAAGCTGGCCAGTCTCCCCAGGACCCAGCTGTGTCTCTTGAACCCTGGAAATATACCCCATCTTCAATCTCTCCCTCAGGCGGTACCAAGAATCAGACCTTCAGCTCAGTGTGTCTTCCTATAGCCTGTGCTTTCACCCCCTTTCCATTTCTGTCATCTCTGACTTAGTAGCTTACACACAGTCTTCCCCAGAAACCCACTGGTGATGTTAGCCTTTACCTGTCAGCCCCTTGTGAGCCACATGAGGATGGGCTTTGCACTAATTCTCCAATCCTACCACTGATCCTTATTTAAAAGCAATGAGCAAAAGGAAATATGAAGTTACTGTGATATAACTACCTTCCCAGTTGCAACAGCCCTCAATCTGTATCTCATCTGTCTCTTCATATTCCTCAGAGGAAATCTGATGTAGAAGGGCAGGCAACTCATGATTTATGTCCTCTGATTTTGACTAGTCCCTGCAGCTGCCTCATTTCCACCTGCCATAAATTCTAGCTCAGCAGCTCACTCCATCCAGAAAACCTTGCTCATCTTTCCACACCTCTCTTTGTGACCTCCTTTGTCCTCTCCATCTATCTCAGTGTTGGTAGCTTTCCAGCAGTCTGATCTTCAAGCAGATGCTCTTGTGAAACTGATTTGTAGGAGCAGATTTTTCCCAAACTGATGCTATTTCTGAATCCTTCCTCTAAAATTTTAACAACTGATTGTTTGTCCTGGGAACAGTAGAGCTGTATTGTCCCAGCAAACTTCTCAACAATGTAAGAACAATGTACTGGTGAATTGGATCAGAAAGCCTTACCACCAGACGCAACTCCCAAGTCATGCAGTCTGAGTTTCCACATTCATCACTCTGGATGCAGAGCCCAGCGCTCAGCAGTGACTGGTGCTGGAAAAGGGAGAGCAAATTGGCTGAACGTGGAGGCTGGCAGCCCTTGCTGTGGTGTCCTATAGAGAAGGTCAAAGCACCCATGCAGCTTTTGAGTGCCTGCTTTCCCAAGAAGTCCTTGTTCTCCAGGATGCCTTTGAAAGCAGCAGGCTCTCCCAGGCAGGTAGCATCTCCGCAGGGTGAGGGCAGCCCTGTTAGACTCAAAGCTTTCAGAAGCAGCGTCAGAGTCTGAACTGTAGTAACTTCCCCCTGAGATCAGGCCCAGTGACTGGTAACAAACTCTTCCCATGCAAACCCACCTCTCTCTGAAGATCCCTGAGGAAAAAAGCAGTGGCAGAAGAAACTGTTAAAAGCATTCTGCGTGCAAGTGCCTTGCAGCAGCATTGCCCCTGGTATGGTGCCAGGTGTATTATTCTCAAATAATAAAATGCAGCTTGGTGCACACCTACTTCAGGGGTATCCGTTCCACCTCCAGCTCCTTTCTGTGAGGTTATTGAGTAAGTAATGGTACAGAGCCATCCCAAGGGAAAGGCAAGCACGTAGCTTGCCAATTCATTATGAACAAATCTCTCCTTTCTTTCAGCTCTTTCTCCTCTGGTGAAAGGGAGAGCTCACTGGCTCAGGACCAGCACTGCATCCAAAGGCAGAGCTTCATGGCACACTGAGGGCAGGAGATGCACACAGAAGGGAAACAAACCTGAAGGCATTTTAAATTCCTGTTCCTGGTTTCCAGAGAAGTGGTTCAGATTAGAAACGTTCTCACAAACTACTAATTACTCACCACTCTAAGAAAAAACTCATGATTCTTTCCCACATCAGCATTTTAATGGAGCATTATTTAACCTACCGACGGCAGTTCAGTAAAACCAGAGCTGAGACATCAGGGAGGAGATCACGTGTGGTTGGTCACCTGTGTAAGACCTTCGTGAGCCCTGGGGAGCACCTGTGCTTCAGAAGCTTATGGGAAGGGTGTTGAAGAGAAACCCTGAAAAGAAGGCATTTCCCCAGCTGAAACTGAGGAAAGGGCACCACTTCCTATACAGGGTTAAAAGAGCCTTGAGGAAGGCTACAGGGGGGGCTTAGAGGGTGGAATTCACACACTCTCATTCTCATATCTTAGTTTTAGGTGCTGAAGTCTGAGGAGAACTCTCCCTGGGTGGTTCCCCTCATCTTGACATTGAGTCCAGGGCAGATCCACTGAATCTTGGTCAGGAGGGACTTATTGCCCCCTCTGCTTATAGTGAAAGCCCCCAGATGTAAAACTCTGTTTGCCACAATGCTCTTCACCTCTCTAAGCATGGGAGCCCAATCCCATCCACTGTGCCCTGAGACTCTGCTTGCCAGATCTGTCAGCATGAACCAAGCCAAACACCATAAATAAAACCACAGTTAAACCCAAGTACCAGTGCCCACCTGGTCCATCCTTATAAAAAAAAAGTCTAAAAGTTATGATTCTGCTTCTATGTATAACCATTTTCTATTTATTGTACATGCATGCCTGCATATATGTATGCGTGCAAGATAAAGAGCAGGTTTTCTCTTGTGCACAGTTTAACTAGTGCAGTTGAATAATCCGTGCTATCAAGACCTTTGTTTGATGGTGATGGAACAGGGGTGCTGGTCTGGCTTTGCTCAGACCAGCTGGAGAACTGCTTCCAAGAGCATTGGCTTTCCAGTAGGAAGTTGCAAGATTAATATTAACTCTCAAATGGACTGTTCCAATTTTGCTCCAGTGTGGCTATGCAAGCATCACATCAAATGTGAGAAGAGAAACCCAGGACTTCTGCAAAAAAAACAGGTTTACATTTCAAATTGCAAATGAAATGACCTGGACTGAAGCATGGTGCTCCATAGGTGACTACATTTCCATTGTTAGCCCAATGAGATGCAATGGACGTATTCAGGGGAAAGGATTATTTCCTGAGCTGCAAAGTAAAGCTCACTTTTTTGCCTATGTTGGCTGACACACTTCTGCAGAAAGACATCTAACTTGTGTCAAACTATGTAAGTACCGACCAACCCAACCCAGGCTTCCACTGGGATGGAGTGCTGAGCCAAGCTATGTGTTACCTTCATAGGATCATCTCTCAAGGGAACACCAGCAACACATGGCTTTTTGTCAGCAATCACCCATACCAGTGTTATCTTCTAGGCTTGAGTTCAGTGTGTTTATCACTGTTTATCCAGCCCCTTCAAACCAGGTGGGCTGCTGCGAGGTCATTCTCAATCCTCCTCTGACTTTGTGGGTGCCGCTCAGTCTCTGCCTGAACCTTCTCACTTTAAGTGATTGCTCCTTGAGGGAGACCCTGTGATTGTGTCCCCTTCCCAAGATGGCTTTCAGTGGCTATTCACTGTTGTGGTAAGAAAGGAGTCCAGGGAGACAATGGGGCAAATGGAGACAGGGTGGATTAGTGGGAATGAGGGCAGAGGGACACGGGGCAATACAAAAGCATGACTTTGCCCCTATGGTATCACATGCTGTGTTGGTGTTGGTGCATCATGATTTTGTGAGCTAAACCCTGTGCTGCCCACCTCTGGGGCTCCAGCATGCCTGAGCTTTCCCCTGACATGGCACAGCAAGGAGCAAAGCCCAGGCCCATGCACCTGTGCTTCTGGCACTTGCTTGGCATAAAAAGTGAAACCCAGTCCACATAGGACAGAGACCATGAACGTGGGAAGAGTGTGAGCTCCCCTCTTGGCAGAACAGAAGGCCAGCTTTGACAAAGTGACACAACTGCACAAAGCCAAATGAATAAAACATCCCTGCAAGGACTGCAAACAGCTTTAGAGAGAGGCATTCATCCGGGACTGCCTTTTGCACCCAGAGCTGCCAATGGCTGTTCTGTCTGAGCACAAGGAAGGGAACCAGGCATCTGAAAGCCTGGAATGGATGGGATTTGTTCAGACCCAGACAGCTATTTCATATATATACAGCAACAAAGTACAGTAATTCAGGCTCTAGCACACTCCCAAAGCAAAGGTAGGTATCTAGGCAGTCTCTGTAACCCGAAAAAAAAAAAAGAGTATAATTTCTTGTGCTGCCTGTTCAGTTGTTCTTATAAGAACAGTTTTAAATAAAGGGCCAGACAGAAACCTATTCTTTCATCCAAGGGCATAGCAACAGGACATTTTTAGGTAGGAGAGGTCAGCTGCTCTGAATAGCTCATTCCACAGGAACTGCCCAGGATGGAGCTCAACCATGCAATTTAACATCCCCTGTGTCTCATGTTTTTGACGTGGAAATAAGGTAATAGCAAGTTTCAGTGTTACTCTACCCAGCACTGCCTCAGATAAGCATGAATAGGCCCAGATAAAGACAGATAACAAATGGTAGGATTTCTGTTTCAAGCAGAGATCCTTGGAAATAGAGGCAACTGAATCAAATACACACCACCCAATGTTGGAAATTAAGATTACTTCTCACAGGACTTTTCAGACTGAGAGGTGCCAAAGACATAGTGACAATATTCACCCCTTTCTGCATTCCTTTTACACTGAGAATGGGTGGAAATGCAGTGGAAATGTATACTCATCCAGGACAAATCACAATCAGGCCCACTTCCAGGGTTGTATTATGTGAAGAGGGAGAGCATGAAAGGAGAGGTTTTAATGAGTCGTAGGAGCATGTATCCCCTGGTGACTGTACAATCTGTTTCTCTGAAGGCTAACAGAAACTGAAGAATATATGTGAATAAACAAAGAGTTGGAGCAGAGGTATTTTGGGTGTGGTGTATTCACACTGGAGTCCTTCCTTGTGCAGTTGGACGCTTCATGCATAGCCCAGTCTGTGGCATTGTGTCAGTCCACAGCAAGTTTCAGCAGGCTGAAAAGAGCCTTTTCCCTGTGATGAAAGAGGGACCTTGAGGAGGGGTGATGGCTCATGTGTTCCCCAGGGATGGTTAAAATGCAGCTGGGCCAGGTAGCCTAAAGGTAGCCTAAAGCCTTTCACTGTGCCCAGAGCTCCCCTTCACTGCACGGGGCATTGCACGGCTCTGTTTCCAAGTGGACTATCATGCATTTGGCTCTATTGAAATGGAAGGCATTTTGTCCAGCAGGATATGCCTGGCACAGAGCAGAGCCCCAGCATCTCCCAGCCATGGGCCAGGTTTCTGAGCCAGTTTCCTCATTGGCTGGGGACAAATGATTGCAACACAGGTGGTGCTGGAGGCCCAGGATGCAGGACAGATCCAGCCCAAAGTCACCAAATCCTTGGGGCATCTCCTCCATGCCACATGTCCCACACCTCTCCAGGAGGTCCATAGCTGAAAAGGTAACAACCTTCATGCTTAAAGTCCAGAAAATATTCGCACAGCTCCATGGAAAAGATCAGGAAACACTGGGAGCATCTTCAACATCCCTGGCTATGCAAGAGCAGGGATTTATTGTCTCAACCTAACGAGGAGCCCCAGTGACACAAGGAAAGGCAGGAGGCCAGGGTGACACCGTCTGTGGCCATGGCACAAAACCTTTGCTCCCAGCTAGGAGACCTTGGCAACTGTTGCCACAAAGTTCTGCCTGGGAAATAATGTCATGAGACCTAGGTGTCTGCCAGTGGGAAGGGAGGCGGAGGAGGAAAAGGGCAGCCTGTTTGTGAAGGGAGGAGGAGGAGGAGGAGGAAGAGGAGGAGGAAGGGAGGCTTACCTGGAAGGTGAGGGAAGACAGCCAGGGCTTTCCTGACGTGCACTGTGCTGGTTAGTGCCTATGCTAACATTTGCTCCCACCCAGCAGGGAATGGTAAAGAAGAGGAAAGCTGATGCTCTAATCTCTGTTTCCCAGGTTCTAATCTGCCCATTTAGCGGCAGTGTGTAAAGTGCACCTGGATGATTCACGCTCTCAGTGCTGCTCTGGTGGGGTCAGTTTGCTTCATCTGTTGCAACATTTGTTTACAACTATGCTAGGGTAGCCTTGAATAAGTGTGAACCTCCCACAGATGCTAATTCATATCGGTTCTCCTTTGTGGTAAGTATTTATAGGCACGCCTAAGCAAAATATTGGCAATAAGCCTGCAGCTCAACTCCATTACAACTCAATTTTTACCTCAGTGCAATTTGCATCTCAAATGAACAAGATGAGAAAACACTTTGTACTTATAGAGCAAAACAACCCAGCAGTTCAGCCATTAGCAGAACCATCGATTAGATGACACGAGAGCTATCAGTGAGAACTTGTGCTGCTGTCTGGAACCATAATGAGTTGCAAAGGCAGGCGAGCTTCAAGCTAATCCCCATGGCAGCAAAGTATAAAACAAACCAGGCCAAAACAAAACACCATTAATTGCTCATAGTGTGAAATCAAAGCCAGCCTGTGCAGATTGCTAAATGAAAAGCATGTGTCCTCGGAGCTGGTACGTAGCCGGGACAGCTTCTCCTGAGCTGAGATAGCTGAGTGTTCCAACCTCAGAGAGAGCAAATCAGTATGGGCTCATTGCTTTCAGTAAAGGCACCCTGGCTTACACCGGGTGAGAAAGTCTTTAAAGCCGATTAAATCTATTAATTATTTGTTGTTTCTTACTGTCCACAGAACGAAAGCCATTCGGCAGTGCTGGCCTTTAGAAATAAACTTCAGAAGGGTGCAGGGAAGGCACCTACCTTGCTGGAAAGTGCACGGTGTCCTCACAGGTCTGCCTTCTCTCCTCTTTGGTGAGCTAGTTTCAAGGCACTTTTGTTTGCTGTTCTGCTACCTTGTTAGCTCCGAACAGCAGTGTTCGGTAATTCAATCCTCTGCTTAACCACAGAGACACTCCTACTCGGAGATCACACCCATTCCCAGGCTCACAGAAGAAGGAAGCCGGTATGAGAGAGTTTCAACCAACTGCATCAAATATCCACCAGCTCTGCATTCACAGAGCAGTAATGATTAATTGCTGCTTTAATTAGAAACCCGATTTGTCCAGATTTGAAAGGGCAGGGGAGAATTTTCAGCCCCCTTTTCTCTGTCTCTGCTGGGCTAAGCAAGGTGTGGTGCTGCTCAGTGCCAAGTTAACACTTGGTCCCAAGACTGACTCCAGTCACTGACTCCAACTTGTCCTGAGTTTTGGTGCAGGTGGTCTAAGGGCAGAGCCTGCTCCTGCCCACAGGGAGCTGCGTGTCCCTGTCCTTGCAGGCTGGAGCCCTGGGAGTGTTGCAGCCCAGGGCGATGGGGAGCAGGGGTCAGGATTGCTGTCAGGATTACTGGCTGAAACTGAGACCTAACAGAGCATGCAACCAGTCTGCCCTCCCAGGACAAAAGTAATGATAAACCCAAGCAAAGCCAGCAGTGTTTGTTGTAGCCACCTTCTGAGGCAGAAAGCTGTGTCTGTGGGTACCTGTTGTGATATCGCAGCTCTTTGCTAAGAAAAAGACATCTGTAATATGCAGGCCACTTCCTCCAAAAGCTGCCCTAATGCCACTGTGGGGGTGTGGATGACCTGAAGATAAATCATCTCCTCTCATTCCCGTCTGCTCCTGCCTGGCACCTGCATGGTGCTGCTGGCTGTGGTGGAGGGAGCATCCCTCTCTAGAGAGGGGTGGAGGCACTGTTGTCAGCCAGTGGTTCTGCTGTTGGGGAACCCAGGACAGCATCCAGATGTGTTCTAAATATCTCCAAGGACAGAGACTACATGAGCTCTCTGGGCTGGGAACCATCCAAATCCTTCCCTTCTTACACATCAAGTTTCTCTTGCCATTTCCTTAATTTTTAGACTAACCCACACAAATGGAAAATAGATATGGATCAGCTCATCAGCTAAACCAGGAGTCGGAAGAGGTTTAAACCAACAGTTTCCACAGATCTTCTCCACTGACCACCTAAGGGACCTGAAATAGAAGAGCACCCAAAATACCTGTGACATTAGCTACAGACTGGTGCACCACGGAGATAGCTGCAAATGAGGGTGCGGGTTGAACCTGCTCATTCAGCCTGGGTGTGCCCATATATGAAGAAAACTTCATAGATCTTAGTTTCATGGATGAAAATGCAAAACTGACTCTTAGCAAGCAATTTATCCCTCAATGTCTGCAGGCTACAACTCATAAAACCCATAGCAGCCTTCACCTTTCATTTTTCATTCTTTTCTGCTTTTAATTTCATCATGTTGAGTGACTTTCTTTGTTGTAGGGAACAGAGGAACCATGTTTTGTGTCTTCCTCCAGTCCACAGAAGATGGGAATCCACAACAGGGTCTGCTTTTATCTCTGGATTCAACCCCAAGTCTACTACTGGACCAGTGGTGTGGGTCATACACCAGTAGCTCTGGTGGGAGGCATTCAGAAGATGGGGTGAAGACGTCTCAGAGGATCAGCACCAAACTCCATTGTGCTCCAGTTCCCCTTTTCCCACATGAAGTCATTATGCCCAGCATCAAAGGTTTAATTAATAGCTGCTGTGTGCCCGAGTCTTTTTCGGTGCTGATAGAGACTGATTAAAACCAACCTGTTTCTGTGGTTGTGACTACATGAATTTGAGCTCTGGGACAAAGCATGTCATTCCTATACCCACAGTTTATAATGCAGTTCAGGCTCATGCACAGATGATGAGCTGCCTGTCCCCACTTTCCATCACCACAGTGAAGAAGTAATAAATAATCATGCTGAGCTTTTAAAGAGCCCAAATCTGTAGAAATATATGTCAAGCAGTCAATGTGAAAGGAAAAGAAAATGCTTGTCATAAAACGTGGGCTCATTTAGGGCTGAGCTGTAGGCATTTTTGCTTCCTGCTAATTCTGGTCATGCCACAGGGTTATGGAGCAGAAAACATTATTTCCAAGCAGTTTAACTCAGTACTGGTGGAAACAAAATAGCCTGACTTTCATCAGCGGAACATTATTCGAGATGTTCTTGTCCAGCTATTTTTCCTGTGTTCAGGACCTGATGCACTCATTTTCTGGTCTTAAGGCTTGACTCACTATTCCCAGAGCTCAAAGACCATGTGGTTTAATTTTTTGTTTCATGCATACAGATGGCAGATGAGGCTGTTTTGAGTGTTCCCGTGCAAGCTTAAGACAGTGAAGACATTGTCACAGGTTGGTGGTGGGGTAAATCAGAAGCTGCTGGGAGGAAGGCTGCTGAGGTGCAAACTCAAGGTTTGGCAGTGTAATGACCCACATCTGCCTCAGCCTTGACAACCCCATGTGCTTGTGGACAAGGTTAACATTGTGCATGGGGAAACAGGCTCTGCCAAGGCTGTGTTTGCCAAATAACACGTTGCAAAGGTATTTCCACCCTGCTTTTGGATATGGAGCTCTGGGAGGAAGAGGGAAGGGCCAAACCCTACAGATGAGATAACACTGTAGGGGCCTCACATATTGGAGAAGCAAGGGAAGGAGGCAAAAAAACCCCACAAGTTGCCCAAGACACCAGTGCAAAGACCCTTCACTACTTAGGTGAGGTTAAGTGTCCTGACTTGTGACAGCCACAGCAATGAATGGATTCCTGAGAATGTTACAGGAGAGCTTGCTTTGACCCTTGATCAAAGCACGTGACATTTTACTATACATTCCTCACAAAGCCTTGCTCAGGCATTCCTCTGCCCTGCAAAATTGTGATGTCCAGATTAAAATCTACATAGTGTCTCTTACAGGTCTCGTGCCTCTTGCAGATCCAATAGAGGAGGATTGGGTTATGACTTACTGTTCCCTCATCTGCTGTGATCCCTGGTATGGGGAAAAAGATGAGAAAGCAATAGACATGCATGTATATTGAGTGTGGGACATGCGAGGACCTCACTTGTTGGGGCTTATATCTTGCTGAAGCAAATGACCCCCTGAGAAGTACAACTCATCCAGCCACGGCATCTAACCTGTGATGATGACCATGATGGTGATGATGGCCATCTAATCATGATGATGAGGCAGGGATGACTGGCAGCTGTGAAGGTTGGAACACCAGCCTCAGGATTTGGCCCAGCTGTGTAAGGGGAGGTTTGATGCTGGAAAATGAACACAGATTTGCTCTTCAGCCTGGCAAGCTTGGACCAGGGGAGGTTGGGGCTTTGCAAGGAAGTGGTTTAGTAAGGCAGTGCTCTGTGGGAGCACCAGCTGATCGAACAGCACAGAACTGCCTCTGACAGGTAACAGTGCTGGTTAATGGTTAGTGACATTAACGGAAATGTCTTGGAACAGGGAAAGGTACCTGGGAATGGGGGTGAGGAGCATTCCTGTGCTGCAGTGCCATGCTGCACGGCTATGCTTGCATTGACAGAGATACATCGTCTGGAGCTGTAAGGAGTCATTGCATGCTCCTCTGGTCAGCTTGTGTCAGTCAATGGCTCTCAGCATACAGAGAAGCCTTGATCCTGCAGAGGATCCTTTTTAGCAAAGCTCCTGGGCAATGCTGTGCATGGAGGATCCCATAGAGGTAGGACTGGATGGACCAAATTGTTTCCTCTGAATTCAGAAGGAAGGAGCGGCCCTGGCAAGCCACGATGCATGGTTAAATACTCATTTCAAGATTTAGCGAGAGCTCTAGAGATGCAGTTCTCCTTTCTGGAGCCAGCAGCTTGCAGCAGGTCAAGACAGGAGCAGTCTTTCTGGCACAGGAGTTTACCACATTGAGGCAGAAGAAACCTGTAGCTGTTGTCCCAAATTATTGCTTGGCAATCTTAGTGCAAAATGCATTTTAAGCCAGCTATGCTGGGCTGTGAACTGGGGATACAGGGCTCATGTTTCTCCAGGCTATGGGAAAAAGTACCCCCCAGCAAAAGAAAAGGAGAGGGCCAGAGATGATGACATCTTGTAGCATGACAGCAAGGTTTTCCAAGGCTTCTGGTCAGCCTTGAATCCCTCTTCTACGTCCTAAAATGTCTATAACCCATCCTTGAATGTGGATGGCACAACTGTAAGCCTCTACTAGCAAGGAGAAATACCTCAGTGACTGTAACTGCACTGACTATGTTGATGGGAGAGAACACAGCCGATGAAAATATTCATACCATGCCAGTGTCCCCCCAACCCTTGGTCTTGCTGCGTGAGCTCTGGCTTCTGCTGGAGGCTTTGAGAGCAGTATTCTGCAGCACGTTTTCCTTTCCAAAGTTACATCTGTGGAAACGCAGAGAGAAACACAGAGGGTGTCAGACTCCCACTGGTGAACAGCTCCTGCCTCGCAGCAAGAGACCTACCCTCACCTTTCAGGAGGTTAATCTGCAGGTTCCCTGGGCACAGGGGGAGGTGGCAATCCCCGGGGTGTCTGACCGTGCCTGTGTGCACTGCGGGCGTGGGTTCCCCTGCACCTCTCTCTGCTTGCTCTCGCCTGCCACTACCATGAATTAGCAGGTGCACTGAGCAAACAGGACACCCGAGGTGGGACCATGACGTGGCACAGGCAAACAGCAGCCATGGCTGCCTTCCAGCCAGGGGAGGAATGCGGCACAGGGGCCCTGGTCTAGATCCGGATCTATTCAGAGCTTTGTTCTGTCTGAGGAGGCTTCCAGAAGGACCTGAGTCCCCCAAACTCATCACCCCAAGGTCACTGTCAAACCATACTAATGCTGATGCTGGAATTTGGGCACCTGATGTTCTCCGTGTTACTGTCTGCTAGGATGAATTAGGTTTGTGCTAGAAAAGCTTAGATTTGCTATGACTTCAGAAAATTAGCCTGCTTTTCCAGAATGCCAAGAAGCTTTAGGGAAGTATTTGGTGGCAATGAAAACTCAGCAGGAGCTAGCCCTTTAGGTAAAGAGATGGAGAGCATAATGGAGTGAACTTCAAGACAACGTGGTGGACTTCGCAGAGTCTAACCATGGGGGAGCAGTATGTGGGAAAGCAAAACGGTTGTGTCTCTGTTCCTGAGAGGTTCTCTCATTTTTACATAAGCCACAACCAGCTGATCATTGTTATTAAATGACAGACTTCCTAGAGATCTTAAATCCTGATTCAGCCGTTCTCAAAGGAAATGCAGATGAATTACAGACTTAATCCCAGGGTGAGGCATTGTGGGAGCCTAGCACTGAGATGCTTAACTGTCTCATGTCTGTATTAAGACAGCAGCAGGGATTACTACCTGCTGTTATAAGGATAATACAAGGGAGGAAGCACAGGATACAGGTGGAGAAGGATTCCCAAGCAGTATCACTGCAGAAACTGGGTAGTAAAGGCAAGAACAAACCCAAAGCGCTCAGACACCAGCCTGAAAACTTGGTAATGAAAACCAACCTCCTTCTGAGCATCCTGTCGCCACCCTGTCCTCGGTCCTCAGCCCTCAGCCATGGTGTGGAGCAGATGTTTCCCCTAAGTAGAGCAGTGTGTATACCTTGTAAAAGAAGGCAGTGAGGAGAGGAAGACAAAGAGCAGAGGATCAGTAAAACCAAACATCCCCACCAATGGGGTGGGTTTGCAAATTGCTATATGGATGGATGGCTCAGGAGTTTCACAAACCTCAGGGGCTCTCGCTCAGCCCTAATGAAAACCATATGAAACCCAGCAAATTCCAGCATGCTTTGGTCAGGGTCATCAAGCAGAGCCTCTGCGATTTCCAGCATCAGCTGAATCCAGCAGAAAGGAGACATTTCACAGCAAAGGCTGCCCAGGCAGGGAAGGCTCAACCACACTGGCACTGGTTAATGCATGTGTGTGAGCCTGGCAAAGGTTATCCTATGGCAGCCCTTGGGCACTGGACAGATAACTCATTTGTGCCATGGTGGTGACTCCTCTGGGGCCCAGGTTCCTTAGCACTGTCTTTTCATGGGAATCACTGCGAGCAAGCGAGATGAGGAATTAATGTCTTGTTCTCACTGGGAGCTGAAGCAAGCAGACTTAATTTATGCCTTTTGGACAAGATTACATGGGAAGTCCAAGCAAGAACATAAAGTCAGCTTGTGTCCCCAACAGCTCACCCAGCCCTGCAGGAGATGTGGCCTGGGTTTCTCTCCTGTGAGGTATAAAGCTGGTCCTTTACCACTCAGTGGAGCCAATGGGTCCTAATGGTTTTCACGTGGGTTAGGTTCACTGAGTGCTGGAAGGTACAGTTGCAGAACACACTGGCTTTACTGGCCGAGGTTGCTGGAGCTCTTGCCCTCGCTGTTTGTCTTCCAGCATTCAGGCAGACCAGCAGTATTCACAACTGCGGGAAACCCAGTAGCTCACACTGGTGACCATACTTGAGTGCCCACAGAATAATTCCTCCCTCCTTTGCAAACTTAACTTTTAACCGGTTCCATTCCAGCTGCACGTGTGACTGCAGAAACTCACTCTCTGCTAGGGGCTGGGGGTAAAATCCTGAAACCCTACTGCCAAACCATCCAGCCTCCCCCACAAACCTGGTGTCATAGCAGCTGCCCAGACACGTGGTGCCCAGGCATGGAGAGCGTAGGGGACATCCATGTACTGCGTCAGGTGGGAACTGTGCCCTGGGAGAACATCTTGATTTTCCTCAGGGACTTTTGAATTTGCTCCCCAAATCTTTCACCAAAATAGAGTAAATATTTCCCCAGGACAGGCAGTCTGGTAGCATCTGCTCGACAGAACTAGTGAATGTCAAGTCTTAGGAGGCAAAAGGGTGTGAGAACAAATCATGCAACCTGCTGAGCCTGGGGATCTGCAGGCAGAGCTAAGATCATGCTTACAGGGCTCAGGGTGCAGCAGGTAGCTGGTGCTGGGGCCAGCCAGGCAGCGAGCTATTGTCTGTAGGAATGCAGCCCTGCCTGTGCCAACCAGGAAGGAGCAAGAAAAATCAATCACCCTAAGGACTGAGAAACTGTCACCCTGCTACATGTTGTCCCTCCCTGTATTCCACCCTAAGGACTGAGAAACTGTCACCCTGCTACATGTTGTCCCTCCCTGTATTCCACAGTCCCCAAAGGGCCCAGAGCACCGTCTACTTCTGACGTGTGTGCTTGGTCCATTACCCCCATAACATCAGATGCTGGTCACATCATGCTGCTGGAAGGAGCTCCACTGCTGCAAGCATGAGAAGGGCATTGATCCTCATCACAGCCTTGGTTCAGATGATGAACAAAGATCTGGCACTTTGCTGGGTGCTGTACGCACTTCCCTGTGTGACCTATGGCCTGCACATCATCTCCACCTAATCCTTGCCAGACCAGCCCAAAGATCACAAGTAAGGGACCACATGATGGCTGGATTAACTAGGATCCACAGAACTTTTCAAAGGTGGAAGATGAAGAGCTATTTGAGGGAAACAACTTGATTTATATTATTACAACTTTTCAGTGATTGAAGAATTCACACAGCCACCATGATGCAGGCAGCATCACAGTCTAGACAGTTAAGGTGCCTTATCAGAAATGATCTTCACAAAGTCAAAACCAAAGCTGAAACTCAAGGTTCTTGTACTCCCTGTACTACCCAGTGAGCCGTACATCCTACTGTATTGCATTTGGAGCTAAAAAGCTGGATACAGACTTGGGTGCCAATAAGAAATGGTGTCACCCAGCCACCATCAATCTCTGCATGCAAGGCTGGTGAGGAACTGTGATGATCCCTGCAGCCCTCTCAGTTTCATTGAAAACATCCCTAAGGTTGATACATCCAAGCCCTCCTGAGAACCTTTTGGTGGTTCATCTGTGCAAACCCCAGCACCGGTCAGAGCAATGGTGAGGAGCTCGCGTGAGCCAAGGGCCTTTTCCCAGGGAGTTCTGGTTACCGTGTTTGGACACTAAACAAGAAACTTGCATTACATCTGTGTGGGACGGGACTCTTCCTAATACCAGTGAGAGGTCATCCTTGGGGCATCCTTGTGCCGCTCCCCAGCAGAATTTGGACAGTTCAGTGTTTCTCCTTGCTTTGTTTTCCTGGCTTTTCTGAACAGCAGCACTGCCATAAAGAGCTCAGCCTGCAAAGGGCAGTATTACCTTAGCAATTTCTGGCATGAAGGCAAAGCCTCCCTTTCACCCAGGGCTTGGCTTATTTGGATCATACATGTTATCCAACAGAGCGAATGGACACCAGCTCTATCTGCAGGCATTCGCACAATGCAACGAGCAATTTCACTTGTTACCAAAACTGCTTGGGGACAGATGAAAGTGAGATGCCAGGGACATTGCCTCGCCTGTAATGGCACCAATGTGCACTCACACATGGGCTTTCTGAATGTGTTTGCATGGGTTGTGCCTCACCTCAAGTCAGGAGCATTGCTCCCTTTGCAAATAGGGAGGAGGAGGAGGAGGGTGATACTGAGGCTCACCAGCCTGAGGAAGAGGAAGGTGCAGGACACTTGCACCCTGAGCAGGAAGTGAGTTCTGGTCCTTGGGGCAGATCTGTTGCATTCACCTTTGGTTTTAGGACACTTTCTCTCCTAGACAAGGAGATCTCGTATAAGACCAGGACTCGACTCCTCTTTGCTCAAAGATTTACTGGGCGGACTTTTCCAGACCACATTCCTTCCACATAGAAATCCAGCTCCAGAAGAGCCTTTTGGGAGAGGGCTGCAAATGATGCCTCCAGGGTTGCATTCCTGGGCTGGTGGATGAATCATTTTCCATTCCCACAAGGGAAAAGCCCATCTCCAATGCACTGGTGGAGGGAGGGGATTTGAACAGGATGGACTGGTTTCCAAGTTTCTGGTAGTTGAGGCAGCTTCAGAGTGAAGCTGAAGGAGAGCCATTAGTACGAAGCAATGTGCATGTTTGCACATCTCTCTGGTCCTGGCAGCTGCAGTGTTTGCTTCCTCTGCAGCAGGCAGCATGGGGATTGCTGCTCTGATAACCTGCCTGGGGAGCAAAAGGACCTGCCATTTTAAAAAGACCATGCTTTGTGCATAGGAAGTGCATGGTCCAGAGCTGCTTGTTTGCATGAATAGCTGACAAATTAGAGATTTCTTCAGAACATTTTTCACTTTACCCACAAAGTGGTGATTATTCAATAAAAACTCACACCCCAGCTCTCAGCCTTTTCAGCCAAACTTCAAAGCACTTAAAATCTCCGATGATGCAGGCTTGAAGCTATTTCCTTACATCCTCTTTCCCCTCTCCTAAACCAGCCTTTTCAGCTAGATTACACTTCCCAAAGGCTCCTCTAATGCTGCTTCACTGGGGTACTTTGCCCTGAAAGCAAATTATCAGCAGATCAGCATCCTTCCTTGCCACTGGGAGCTTTAAGAACACTTGCTTTACAAGATGAGATGCATTTGTGCCAGAAAATCCCAGCTGCAGATAGGTACCTGCAGAAACACATGGTGCCTTGTTGTCCAGAGATGCTGGAGTGGTCCAGGGAAAGAAGTATCACCAGCAGTACAGTGATGGTGGCTGGGTGCATGCTCTATTTGTCTAGATGAGGGGTGTCCCCCCTTACAGAGGGAAATATGAAGTGTGAAGGATCCTGAAGAGGCCATACTTGCCTGGCAACATGTGGAGTCTGCAGACACACACTCTGCCAGAGTGCAGTCCAGATTTGTTATTCAATAACTCTACTAAAGGGAGTTCATAGGTCCTCCAGGTATCCTGCTTCAGTATTCATGTTGGAGAAGAGAGAAAAAAGGGAAAAGGGAAAAAAAGGAAAAAGGGGGAAAAAAGGGAGGGAAAAAAAAAAAGGAAAAGAAGGGTAAAAATGAAAAAAAAAAAAAAAAAAAAAGAAAAAAAAAAAAAAAAAAAAAAAAAAAAACGGAAAATAGAAAAAAAGGAAAGAGGAAAGATTTCTGTTGGAAAGGACCTACAACAATCATCTTATTCAACTGCATCACGTGCCCTAACAGTTAGGATGTAGCTGTGCAGCAGTCCTAACACACTGCTGAAATCTTTTCTCGTTGAAGATACAGCTGTCTTCTAGACATGCCACACATCTCACGTCATGCTGAAAAGCAGGTGTTTATCCTGACAACCACCTCCTCTCTTTTCTAGAATAACCTCTCTGTGTGCTGCTTTCCTACAGGCCATACTTTCCATACTCTCCTTTCTGTGGCACTCCCAGCCCACCTTATCTATAATTTCTGCCCTAGAGCATCCTGCTCTGACCACAGCTCCAAACAAAGTCTCTCTGGCCTCCAGAAGAGCAGCAGCAGCGTTTCCCAGATTTCACATCACTCCCCATCTGAACGTATTCCTCGAACGAGATGGTATTTTTATTGGCAAGGGTTTGTTTTTTTAAACTTGTGGTTGTTTTCCCTTCTGAAGGATGGCGAAAGTGATCCAGACCTTGTCAGCTACCACATCTCCCCACTCTCTTCCTGCAGCATGGCTTCCAGTCTCTATTCATAGATCTGATCTGCTTGGATTTATCACGCAGGGTGATCTCCCTGCTCACATCTCTAGTTTAAATCCTCACTGGGAAAACTCACCTGTGCTCCTCATGGTGTTTGAACTGCAGATTGCTTCCCCACGGCTTCAGATACCCACCACCTGACCCGCTTCCCTGGTTTGGCTGGGAGACCATCAGTCAGGTGCGACTCCATCCACAGCCCCACTGACAGCAAAATGGTTTTGCATGGTCCTTCCCTAAACCAGCAGCGGTGTTTAAAATGATGCCTCTCTTTTATGTTCCTCTAGCATGATAATTCAATTTGCTCAAGGCAGTAACCAAAACCATGCAGGAAAGGGTTCTCCCTGAGGGAAAGTGCACTAAGAAGTGATCTTTGGAAAGCCCCACGGAGCTTAAGCAGATGACTGTGAGACAGGAGGGTTTAGGTCTTTCCATGGGGCTTTGGGCATGACTAAAGGAATTTTTGCTCAAATTTTTTGTGAGGAATGCACTCCAGATCAGGCTGGGGGAGCTGAAGGATGAGCAAAGCTACATTACGTACCTCTGCACGGGCCACAAATGGAGATGAACATTGCCTGGAGCAGGTAATGGCAGGGAAAACACTGACCTCAAGAGGATATGACTTTCTGGCCATAGGGACCTAATGACTTAGAATCATAGAATAGTTAGGGTTGGAAAGGACCTTAAGATCATTTAGTTCCAACCCCCCTGCCATAAGCAGGGACACCTCACACTAAACCATGCCACCCAGGCTCTGCCCAACCTGGCCTTGAACACAGCCAGGGATGGAGCACTCACAACCTCCCTGGGCAACCCATTCCAGTGCCTCACCACCCTAACAGGAAAGAATTTCTTCCTTATATCCAATCTAAACCTCTCCTGTTTAAGTTTGAACCCATTACCCCTTGTCCTGTCACTACAGTCCCTAATGAAGAGTCCCTCCCCAGCATCCCTATAGGCCCCCTTCAGATACTGGAAGGCTGCTATGAGGTCCCAGCCTGTCTTCATACGGGAGGTGCTCCAGTTCCCCGATCATCTTTGTGGCCCTCCTCTGGACTTGTTCCAACAGCTCCATGTCC
>NDXB01009908.1:0-16960 GCA_002631895.1 Agapornis roseicollis
TAGTCCTTCTTTATGTCCACCAGGCTACTACTATCTGCGTCCCTAGCACCCACATGGATCACTAGAAGTGAGTAATAGTCCATGGGACTTACCAGAGCAGGCAGCCTCTCTGCAACATCCCTGATCCATGCTCCGGGTAGGCAACAGACCTCCCTCAAGACCGGATCAGGCCGACAGATGGGTGCTTCCCTGCCTTTCAAAGCACTACTAGGACCTGCTGCTTTTTCCTGACAGCACCAGTAGAAATCTCCTTTACCGGTGCCACAGCTGGCTGTTCCTGATGCAAGCGTGTTTCCTCACTAGCCCCCTGCAGGGCCATGAAACGGTTCTGTGTGGGGACAACAGATGTAGGAGGAAGCCCCTTGCTTTTAACTGTCCTCTTCCTCCTTTTTTTGTTGGTTTTCTTCGTTACTAATTGCCATGTTCCCAGGTTGGCAGCCTCCTCGCTCCCTTCTTCCAGAGGGGAAACTTGAGGCTCCCGCACAGTTTGATCCTGGAGCAAACAGTCCTGCTCCCCTGACATCTCACAGCCTATTAACTGCATCCCGCAGCTCAGCCACCTGCTGCAGCAGGACCTCCACCACTGAGCACCAAGTGCAGCCTTGCCCATTCTGCACTGCAGCCTCCCCTCTCATTGGCTCTGTCTGGGTGCCTACGCTGGTCACCGCCGGGGCAGCCAGAGCAGAGCTCCCAGACCTTACCTTGCTCATACGGCGAGTGCTCACCATCCAGCTCGCCTGCCCATGTGAACTGCCTCAACCCGCTCTGTTCACCGTGCTCCCTGGGCAGGTTTTTAACCACTCACAGCTGCCTCCGAGCCTCCTGGCTCTGCCCCCATTGAGTCAGGGCCTCACATGAGCTGAGCTGCCGGCTCGTGGGCAAGTCCTATCAAGGACTTGAGGCTCCCTCAGTGGCTCTTGGTACTCTGAGGTGAGGCTCCTGGATGCTGATCTCCCCCCACTCCACTCCGATCTTGCAGGTGTCCTCTCTCAAGCCGCTCCTCCCAGCAAGTCACCCGTAATGGCCACTGATGGCCAGTCTCACTCTACCTCTGAGCCTCACACATTGATCATACCCCCTGAGCACTCCCTCCCTTCCTCAGGATGAACAACTTCAGTTCTCTCAGCCTCCCCCCATTGGAAAGATACTTCAATCTCTTAATCATCTTTATGGCTCTTTGCTGGATTCTCTTCTGTCTGCCCCTTGCATTGGGGAGTCCACATCAGGACACAGGACCCCAGATGTGTTTCACCAGTGCTGAGTAGAGGGGAAGGAATGCCTCCTTCAACCTGGTGGAAATGCAGAAGCTATCGCCCTCTTTGTTGCAAGAGCACATTGCTATGTCATGTTCAAGCTGTTGTGTATCAGAAGCCCCATGTCCTTCTGTGCAGAGTTGCTTGCCAGCCAGTCACCCTCCAGTATGTACTGGGGCATGGGGTTATTTGTCCGCAGGTGCAGGACTTTGCATTTCCTTTCAAATCATTAGCATATAAAAGAATATTAGATATGAAAAACACTCATAAGGCTGCATTATATATCTCAAAATATCAAATAATTGAGAGGGCAGATGCTGTCTGCCCTTGTGCAGATAATTTTCATACTCTTAAATAAGTATAGAGTTAAGTCTCTTTGTGCATCCGGGCTTCCCAGTTCTTACAGAAAATGCCAAGGAGAAGAATCTGGTAAAATGTTGCCTGTCCAGTCTGAGCTCTGTTGCTTCCTTGATGTAAAGCTGAAGTGCAGGGGGGAAAAAAAGGAAAAAAAAAATACTGTGTTATGAACCCCGAGTTTATTTACACAGGTGAAAAATGTGAGAATTGGTGCAAACAATAAAAAATCAGATTCTATTTCTTGATAATTTCAGTTTCCAACACTTCCATTTAAACACAGCTAATAATTTTCCTGTTGCACTTTCCCAAAGTAGAAGCAGATTCACTGACATTGTGAGGGAGCGCTCTCAACCCCCACTAAAATTAGTACCTTACTAGTCGCAATTGTTTTACATAAAATACAAGAAAAGGAAGCCTAACATACCTTGTTTTCCATATGGGAAGGCAGATCCAGGGGTCTGGAAGAACATGACATACAGGAATTCATTGGTGATTTGGTTTTTGGGGTGGGTATTTTTTTCAAAATGAAGATATGTGCTCCCACTCCCTAAGGATATGTGCAGGCAGCTGCTTTCAGTTGGGTTTTTTGAAGGGTGGGCTTTAATTCCAACTCTATTTACACCTGTGGTGCTTGATTTAGGAATTGATATACCTGCAGTTTGATGCCTTAGAGATGTGCAGTGTGTGAAGACAATAGATAATATAGATGGAATAAAATACCTTGAAGGCTTTTCACTTTTATGTTGATGCTTTTATGATGAGCCTTGGAAAATCAGCTCTCAGCTCCTGAGACCACAGCTGCTGAGCAACTGTCATCTTCTCAGGCAGCTGCTGCAAAAGGTCTCAGGTTTAATCAGCCTTTTAAAATGACAAGCATGAGAATATTGTTAGTAACCATAGGAAACCCTTGCAGTGGTTTTTCTTTCTGTCATGCAGACCCACTCCTACATCCCTCCCTCCTTCCTTCCCACAGTAACATCCAGTCACTGACCAGGACACACTGCAAATGCATCCTACCTCACTCCTTGACCTTGGAGAACTTCAAACCAAATTAGGATAATTTTATACAGCAAATTTCCAAGTCCTGTCCAAGAAGCCTGAGTAAAACCTTTTCAGCTCTTTCTACATCATGACCAGCCTGAAGCTGGAAAGGGTAGATCCTGCAGTGTCTTTAATAAAGTCAATTTCTGGCTTCACCCTTTCCTTTAGCAGAGAGCTACTCTTGTTAACTTTTATTTCATGACAATTATAGGAATCACATATCTTTCAGACCTTCATCTGTCTAAATTAGCCAAAAATGGCAACAGAAATTACAATTCTTTTGTGGGAGAGGCCAAGAGCAGCTGAAAAATAAGCGTTTTCTGTATGGAATCTGAATAGAAGCATCTAAGGATACATAATACTCTCAGGAACTTTGATGCTTTACATATGCTAGATGATGGAATTAACCAATTTCCTTTTCTTTTATTATTTTTAACTACTTTTTTTTTAACTACCTTTAGATAAAAGATCCAAATCCTCAAATTTCCATATGAAATTACAATTTCTTTTATTCAATGCCTGAACCTTTTGAGTGCAACCACAATGGCAGGTTCATTTTAAAGGTGGAGGGATTTTTCCTCTTTGTGGCAGTTAGGGTTTGGCGGTTGGAATATCTCATGTTGTAGGGGAAGATAGGGCTGCTCTCCCTGATAGCCAATAGCGTGTTAGCCTCACAAATAGCCAATAGCATTTAGCGTGTGATGTAAGCAGACGGAAGTGACGTAAGCAGAAGCTATATAAGGCTACGCCATCCACCAATAAACGCCATTTGTTGTCCACCACATTGGTGTCCGCGTGCTGATGGACCGAGCAGAGCCTGACTGTGGCCGCTCGTGGAGTTCTTGAACCAGGTCGCTATTGCCGAACGAAAGGCAACATCCCTTTCTTAACCCAAACCATAGAAAGTTACTGTTGTTAGAAACCTTTATTCTTCTGACTTAAGGCCTGACCCAGCAATCAAAACTGCAAACTGCAGTCCAGTTACAAAAATACAAGTGTAGGCTGCACACGAATTGAGCTTTTTAATCTCTGAATCGTCACACTCTAGTTCATGTTACTATTCATTAAACAGGAGCTGTTAATGTTATTTGTTGACAGCAAGAGTTACCACTATTTAACAGCCACTATCCTGCAGCAAGGCTCTTCAGGCCTTTTTGGACCCTTTCTCTGTGATTATACTGCACCAAATTTTTTCTGTTCGCAGTAGCTCATTTATCATTTCAATTTTGAATTACCACAGAAACCCAGAATTTCCCATTGAGTTACTGGTTAGGAAGCAAAAGGGAAATAGTAGGTTTCGGTTTGTTATAGCTTTCATATAGGAGAAAAAATTGCATTCTCTGTCTAGACAGTTTCCCTTAACAGTGGCTGTGTTACTTTCTCTAACCAAAGCTTTCTTTGTAAAGGTAAGTTCCAAGGAAAAGAAGGAAAGCATGCCCCTCAGTGCCTGCAAAACTCATTACTTAAGTAGTAGTAGGAAGACAATAATAATAAAAAAAGATTTTGTGGGAAGGATGAAGAAGGAGGGAATAATATGATCTAAGGCAGTCTGTGATTTAGGTAGCCCTTTCAGTAGGATTTTGTAGCCCTTGGATTATTGCATTATACTGCAAAAATAATATAGGCAAAAGTTTGAATATCTAATCCTTTGGAAAAACATCACCTGATTCCAAATCAATGTCCAAATGTTGAGGTTTTTCTCATCAGAAAGTTCAGAAAAAATCTGATTCAGAAATAGCTAAATATTGTGGTATGAGTCAGTTTGACATTGAATTGGATTATCTGCCATCCCACATAGTCTCAAAGGAGCTGTATCATCACCAGCTCATAATCTACTTCATAAGCAGTGCTCAGTGTCAGGACTTCATTTTTCACAATGTACTGACACTTATGAATCTTAACATGTTTCAATCAAAAAGGCTACTACTGTATGGCATTACGAGATTTATAATCCATCTGGGAAACATAGATTACAGACTGTCTATAAGGCAGGACTCTAAGCACCTAATCCACAGATGTGAAGAAATTTTAGTGACAGGAAGAGATCCAGGTTAATGCTTAAGTGAAGCTAACATTTTAAATTTAGCAAAAAGGAGGGTTTAAGATCCCTTAATAGATTTTTTTTATTATTACCAAGATAAACCCAGTATTTTATAGAAAATTTATGTTGTGTAGGAGTTGGCCTGCTCTACACAACAGAAACAAAAACCAATCCTGGCCATCTCTTGGTGTGCAAATTGCTGATTTTAGATTATACAGGAGCACGGGAGATAGTTACAAAGAATGAAAGAATTTTGTTCCCTTTCATTCTGGCAGGAAATTATTGTATAAAGTCTCTACATGAGGCACTGCCTCAGAAAGGCAGGATGGGCTTTAATAGCTGGACCATTAAAAAAGGTCAGATGGATGTAAGGCAACATGGCTGGAGTATTCTGATGCTTGATAACTCTGTAACTGGAATGATCTATTTCAGGCTAGATTACTGGAGTGATTTAAAGCCGCTAATTCTTCTGAGCAATCAAGTTATCTGAGCTATACAGAATCACATCAGCAAAGATCTATTACATATCAAAGCCTAATACAGTTGAAGGCATGTTCATAACCAAAAGTCACTGAGGTGCTGCTTTATGCTTTATCCACACTTAACAATAAAGGCTAATAAATTTAATCTTCTAATCAGGCCAACATGAAAATTGGAGATGAGAGGTCTTCTTATGCTCTTTGATACATTTCCTATGCATTTTGCTTTTTCAACACCAGACTTCTTTCTCAAAAATGAAGCGATTCATGGAAAACTTTCAGCAACGTTCTTGCTATTTAAAAAATATACTTTACAGGATATTTTTGTTGCTTATGGCCTTTTTGTTTGGTTGGTTTTGTTTGTTTGTTTGGGTTTTTTTTTTTACTTTTGTTTTGGACAATGTGGAGAGGAATCTTAAAGAGTCATGTCTCCTTCATTACACTGCATTTTGTTCTTAGCAATTCCATTTTCTATTGCACCATGTTTCCTACTTCGTCAAATAAATTAACTCATCATTTCTTAATCAAGCCCCTTGCCTTTTCTGTTATGAAAAAGTTGGAACAAGATGCAGGTAGAAATAATTAAAGGATAAGAATACATTTAATGTCATTTGGATTGGCTAGAAGGAAAATAGATGTTATCAAACAATTAATGTTTAATTTTGGCTGAGATTGAAGATCTGATTGATGAAGATAAATGCAGAGGTATAATTAAATAGTTAGGCATTGATGACTAAAATTTGGATTTAAAAATTAGCTGTCTGTATGATCAATGAATTAAGAATCATCCAGCTGACAAACCCACAAAAGGACACCATCACTTAGTGGTTCTACTGGAGCAAACTAGAAAAGGTTTTCCCATCTCTGACAATAGCAGTGTAAAAAAGCATTAGCATTTTGTGGTAGAAACTGTTATAAAATTAGACAGAACTTTTCACCAGGGAGGACTTTGTCCTTCTTACCCAGTGAATATTTAGCTCTAGATATGAAGCAAAGAAGAGCTATTGAGACCCTTCTAGGAATGACTACAGTATGGTAAATGATTTTGTTTGGGATGTGGGTAATTTGGGTTGAAATACAATTCTTAGCTGAATCAAGAAAAAGAGGAAACTGCTCTCAGACATTCCAAATTCATAGGAGGTATATTTCTCATTTTTCTAGAAGGGAATTCTATTACCTTTATTAGATATTCTTGAATCTGAGAAATCTCTCTGTGAAACTCTCATCAAAATGAGCACAATTATGACAGATTATTAATTCCAACATATTGATATAATCCAGTGAAAAGGACCTTTAAAAATACCAACCTAGGCCTATTTTCTATGGAAAATCTGCAGGGTGTGACAACACAGCTGATGCTAATCAGTATCTTCTTCAGTGGTATGGAAGTAACATAAAATCACTGCTGATAAAATCATATCAAATGATGCAAGCTGATGTTCAATAATGATGAAGAAACACCATCGCACTTGGTAAACTGCTCAGTAAAATTAGTCCATTAAGGCAGGATGCACTACACTAAAATATGTAGGAGGTGCAACACATATAGTTCAGAGGGAGGGACTATTTTGTGAGCACAGCAGATGTGAACAGGGTTTAGGATTCCCACTAAGCCAGCTACTGCAGTAGAGGGTTGTTGACGCGGGAGTCATGGACAGCGCTTAGACAACCAATGTGATCAAGCGAATGACATCTTTATTCCAAACACTGATCGCTTTTATAGGGTTACAAAGCACTTATTCTTACATTATTCTTACATTATCAGCACTTATTCTTACATTATCAGCACCTTGTCCAAACCCTGATTGGTCGGTCTCAAAAATGTTGCTAATTCTAGCTGGTACTTTTCCACCCAACTACATCATCTTGTCCATCTAGCATTTTCAGTGTGTTATGCCATCTGCCTACGTGACTTCCACTTTTTACTTCTCCTTATCTATCTTAAACTGGCTCAAAGGTCCTTTCCTAGAGCCTGCTGTTGCTAAGGGCCTAACTTATGTCAAACATAAAAGCCTACTTATGCCAAGCAAAGCCTAACTTATATTAAGCAACTAAAGGGTCATCACTGCTCAACCCAGGATGGTCCACCACAGAGGGTAGATGCAGACCCTGTTCAGATAGCAGATGACTATTTCAGGTTACATGTATGTTTCTGAATGATGCCAAACACTAAAGATCTCTCAGATCTAACAGAAAAAGCCAGTCACATTAAAATCAGAAGTCTTACATTTGGAACAATCTAGACATCAGGGATGTGGTGAATTGACCTTCCCTCACTCTCTTTAAGTGAAGACTTGATCCCTTCAAGAAAAAATAAAAACATTTCAATCCAACAATTTCCAAAGTTTTCTTAGGTAACACTGCTTCTGTGTTCATTATCTCACCTTTAATTGTAATCCTGTAGTCTGGGAACCACTGATGGAGTGAAAACCAACTTATTAGCTTTCAACATTTCCAGCAAAATGAATTGTATTGGTCTGTAAAATGTGGAAGGTTTGATGAGGTTCAGTTCTTTGAACTGACATTTCACATATATAATGTGCTTCAGCAGCCAGTTCAAGTGATAAATGTAACACCTCGAGCTGCTCCACGGGACAGGTACTTCCCCATTACTAATATGTGTAATTCTGCCATACTCCATCATCAGTGTCAACTACATTCTAGATCAATCTTATGACAAAGTAAAAAAACACTACTAACAAGCATGTAGTTCCACAGGCTCCAGCACTGAGGAAGCCTGGCTTTCCACGAACTTTTAACCAATGTAGAAGACTTTGGTATACAAAAAATTTCTACTAACTCCAGGTGGAAAGTCAGCCTCCTTCCTACATGGATTGTCCAGTGGCTCCACTGGGCAAGCTCCCAAAGGTGCTCTTGCCTCAGGTATTGCATACGCAAAGTACTTCACTTATCCACCTATTCTCATGAAACTGGAGAACTAGCCTGCAGACTAGTCAAGCAAACTCAAGCCTGTCATTTGCACCTCAGTTTTAGGTACCCGGTGATGCTGTGCAAGTGCTTTAGCACAATTATCACTGAGCGGAAAGAAGTATTATTTCTGATGGCTTTTAGAAGCACTTATTGTCCAACTAACTTTCATGCCTAAACTATGGTCATCAAGATCTCTAAAGGCACCTACTCACCTGCATTTACTCCACAGGGAATTTAGCCAGCTGCTTTAAGAGCACTTCTTTGCTAGGAGTGAAAAGATAAACACATTACCAGTCTTCAGCTGAGGAGACTTGACTCTGAGTACTAGTCATCATAGACTGTATAAAAAATTAACACGGAAGAGCAGAACCCCAAAGGCGATTTTGCACACAAACATGCATGTATTCTATCATCCCAGGTCTTTTTTCCATAGAAAGCATATTAACCATAATTCTTTTCATTTGTAATTTCTCTTTTATTTCTGTCTCTAAAGGAAAAACTTCAGCATATTTTAAGGTAGCTGACAGCCGATTTTTTGGGAACAAATTCTATTGTAAAGAAATGTGAATGAAAATCTAGCTTTTTTTTTTTCAATTACTTAAGATTGTCATTGATACTTTTATTTGCCCAGAACACAGTGCTTTATAAACATCAACACCACTTTGCTGCATTCTTCAGAGTTAACATTATGATTATCACTGAGATGATGTTACAGCTGGCTGAAATATCCAGCCAAAATCTAACTGATGGCTGGACTGGTCTTGAATATCTCAGTAGAATTGCTGGCAGTGAAGTCTGTGCTCTGAGAACATATAGATCTGCTAGATGTGTACTTCTGTGCATTATAAAACACATTTTCAGTGAGTGCACACAGAAAATATTTTATCCTCAAGCTACCTGAAGTTTAGGATTTTACTTGCATTAGCTTCCCTCCCCCCTCAATGTGATAGCCAAAAGGGTAGTCCTTTTTCTTCCTGAAATTTTTGTTGCTCTTTGCAGCACACCAGCCTATGATGGTTATTTTCTTCATTATTCTATCTTTGTCTTATTTATTATCTTCTTTTAGCTTGATACACTTGCTCCAAAATTATGGCTGTTTTACTTTAGTGCTCTCCCTGACATTCAATAGGAGATATCTTCATAGATATAAAGCTGCTCCTCTCATAAGTCTCCCTACTAAGCTGAATTCACACACTCCACAAGAGATTCAGCCTTTGATTAGGGATTCCTTTCTGTAAAATCACATGGGAATGGAAAAATTCTTAACTGTGTAAGTTTTTGTAACACCTTTTGATCTGCAGTTTTTGTCTCAGAACTCATCAAATTGCTCTCTCCTGTGTTCAGACACCATTTCTAACAATGGTGTTCCATTTATTTGCTTTCTTTTTTCACTCAGAAAAGTATTTAAAAGGCATTATCTCAATTTTTTAAAAATCTTTTTATCACTGGGAGCTCTATATACAGACTTAACTCTTTCCCTCTTTGCTTTTATGGATAGATATTTGGTGGTTCAGCTTGAAGCTGTTTGATTTTTTTTTTTCTCAGCATTTTACTGTTCAGCTGTTAATCAGCCTCTTCTGCAGCATGAATATCACAAAACTGAATAATGCTACCATATCTCTTGCATCACATGTTAAGTAATATATAAGAAGATTCTTATGGGCCATTTTCTATTTATAAAGACCTACAGAGACTTTACAACTATAGCCAGCAATCCAGCCACATGTTGGCTTCCCAGTCACCTTGTGGACCAATAATTTAGTAATACCCTGCAGATCACCAGTACATGACTTCCCCTCTACAGTAGCAGCTGAACAGCAGCTGATAGGAAAAATTGATGACATGAGGGTCTACCACAAATCAGACTCTCGGTATCATTAGTGGATCTACAATTTCTCCTGCTATCTCTGTACTTGGGACAAAAATAATATGGACCAATTCATCAAACAATTCTAAATCGCAAAAGTAGCAGACGACATGACAATACAATGATCTGTGATTACAGCAAACACTTGTGAGGCTGTAGTGTATCAGGTACTTAATTATTGTATGAGTGTTTGAAAGACATACAACTGTTTGAAACTGCTAAGACTTCAAACCTTCACTGTTTGCAGTGTTAACTAATAATTGCAAAGTACCTCAGGCCACTATAAATAAGTGCAAAGCACCTTAAGTACTTTCTCAGTCCCTGTATCAAACTGATGAAGTGAAGCATATCTCAGATACCTGAAGAAAATAAAACAGTAATTACAAATGATGAATAGCATAAAATCACAATAGTACCAGAGGGGAGTGAAAGAAGGTAAAATACTGAGAATTGCCCAGGAACAGTGCTGGCTTTTTCCAAAAGTAGGATCTAATTTGTGTTTATAAAATTGTACTCACAGTTAGGAGGAATGTGGAGCTCCCATTGTCAAAAGATGTTTCACTGAATGCAACAAGCAGTCATATGTGCAAATTGCTGCTTCACCATGTCAATATCCTTTCTCAAGCTAATGCTGCCCATATGAGTGTATGGCTGTGAGACAGCAATACATGTCTTTAAACTGCTCACCAAACTTTGAGAACAGTAATGCAGTAAGTCATCTCCTCAGCCGGGATAAGCCACTGTTGGTCCTCCTATGAGATTCTAATTTAAAACTAGTAGCTGGAAGACCTGAAACTCTTACATGTCCAGAAGTTCAAAACTATTTGGCTTCTTTCCCATACCTCAACTTTACACAATTCCCTGTTCGAAGGCGGGCAGAGAAGAGATTGGCAAGACTTTGCCCTATCTTGTTTCTTTCTGTCTTTGTTCTCTTTGGGTTTGCTTAACTCTTATATTTTTTGGCCTGTAAGTGAAAACACTGATGACCTTTATTCAACAAGGACTACCAGACTTATTAGCACTGCTGACAGAAACAGAAGCTTAGATATAGGTTTTAGAAAGAAATCAAGATGTATTGTTTGTTCTGTTTCTCCTCACTCCATTTTTATCATAAAATTGTCACTTCACATGTCTTTCCTTAAAAATATTGCTTTTTACCTCCAGCAACCCACATATCACAAACATAGATTGCTAGTGATGTTTGTCTTCTTCCCCTCAGACGCAAACCTTTTGCCTGATACTCACTCTTTGAGAGAAATCACCTTTTAACAAGTGTAGTGTGTGTTTGCTCTGAGATAGTCTTATCCTATCATGCATCTCTCCCGTGACTGATTTTCCACTTTCTTGACTTTGTTTTTCTGTCTTAATGGCTCCTGAAAGTTGATGGTAGGCATTAGGACTTTTGCATGAGCACACATTCATCATTTTCTGTTCCCCACTGGTAGGTCCTCAGAGATCAGTGGCTAATAGGAAGCACTGTACAATGAGACTAAAATGAAATTCAGGTTCTCAGAACCTGCATCTTTACCCTTACAAACATAAGCTCTCATGGATATTCTTCCTTCTGTCTGAATAGAAAGGCTCTATACCAAAATACAATAGGTTGCACCCTTTAGATCTAGAGTTAGTTTTATATGATATGGCAACCTTTATTAAATTATATGCCTTCTGAGGTTTCTAAGGGCAGATTAGCAAGTAGTAGTAGGCAGCTGACTGTTTTCTGTAATGTCAGTTAACCTGTCACAAGCCAGTTCCACTACCACCATGTACACCTGTGCAGAGCATATTGAGCCCTTAAGATTAAGTGGACATTTGCATGCATTCATTTAGAAATATAAAATATAATTGTGCTGCAAGTAAGGCAAGAGTATAAATTTTGATTTAGTGGTCTTGTGCTCCTGATTAGAATTACTCCAACTTATGTAAAGAAGATCAGGAATCCAACAATATTTTTGTTATCATAGAATCATAGAATAGTTAGGGTTGGAAAGGACCTTAAGATCATCTAGGTCCAACCCCCCTGCCATAACCAGGGACACCTCACACTAAACCATGTCATCCTTGCCTTGAACACTGCCAGGGATGGTTTCACAACCTCCCTGGGCAACCCATTCCAGCATCTCAACACCCTAACAGGAAAGAATTTCTTCCTCATATCCAAACTAAACTTCCCTTAAGTTTGAATCTGTTACCCCTTGTCCTGTCACTATAGTCCTTAATGAAGAGCCCCTCCCCAGCATCCCTATAGGCCCCCTTCAGATACTGGAAGGCTGCTATGAGGTCTCCACGCAGCCTTCTCTTCCCCAGGCTGAACAGCCCCAACTTTCCCAGCCTATCCTCATACAGGAGATGCTCCAGTCCCCTGATCATCCTCATGGCCCTCCTCTGGACTTGTTCCAACAGCTCCATGTCCTTTTTATGTTGAGGACACCGGAACCGCACACAATACTCCAGGTGAGGTCTCATGAGAGCAGAGTAGAGGAGCAGGATCACCTCCTTTGACCTGCTGGTCATGCTCCTTTTGATGCAGCCCATGATACGGTTGGCTTTCTGGGCTGTGAGCGCACATTGCAGTCAGCTCATGCTCATTTTCTCATCAACCACCACCCCCAAGTCTTTCTCCGCAGGGCTGCTCTGAATCTCTTCTCTGCCCAACCTGTAGCTGTGCCTGGGATTGCTCCCACCCAGATGCAGGACCTTGCACTTGTCATGGTTAAACCCCATGAGGTTGGCATCAGCCCACCTCACAAGCGTGTCAAGGTCCCTCTGGATGGCATTCCTTCCCTCCAGTGTGTCCACCGAACCACACAGCTTGGTGTCATTGGCAAACTTATCAAATCATCCCTAGTAGTAAAACAAGTTATTTTCTGCAAGGAGTCTCAGCAAACCAGTTTCTTTTACAACATACTGGGTTTAAAGTATTTAGACTCACTGCAGCTGTTAAAGTCATTGAATTGGAATTTGCAGCTACTGACTGAGAAGGCATGAAGAAGGAACAGTCTCTAATGATTTTTTAGTCATACTCTATTGGATAGCAGAAACAGGACCCCAGCCAGCTGGTCCACTGTTTTGGCCACTATGTGTGTCCTGATTGTGAGCTACATCTACACTTGGTCATTCTTTCAGCTTCTTAAAGCTTTCAACATATGAACGGCAATAAAGTTATTCTTCTGTGAACTGATTTAGTCTGGTTACTAACCACTATATGAATTTTCTGTGCAGGATTTATGAAGGAAGGGAAACAAGGGGCATATCTTAATAGACGAGTGCCACTTCTATCAGCAGGATGCAGTCAGTGGTTGAATCTATAATTAATTGAATGCAGGTGACCTGTTGTTGGGATTTTTAACTTTTCGTTCCTTGGTTGGTGAAACAGAAGAAATTAAAACAAGAGTTTCAGGTAATGAGAGGACATAGTATAAATAAATAACTGTGGTGAAATTCTTTATATCAGTGGGATCTGCAAGACTTTTCACATATAGCAGAAAGTCCTCCTTTCTTGCAAATATTTAACATACAAAGCAACACCTAACTTTGAACTGTGACTTTCTTTTTAGAGGAGCAGAAGCCACATACCCTGTCCTGTTAGAGGAATTGCAGCATGTTCATTCATCATTTCTGGCTAGAAGTCTGTTGTAACTGTTCTGAAATCCCCTCCTTACCAATACCACTTTGGATTAGCCACAGATTCGCAGAATGGCTGAGGTTGGAAGGGACATCCAGAGGTCATCTTGTCCAACCCTCCTGCTCTAGCACAGCCACCTAGAGCAGGCTGCCCAGTACCATGTTCAGAGTATCTCTAAGGGTGAAAACACAACAACCTCTCTGGGCAGCCTGTGCCAGTGATTGGTTATCCTCACAGCGGGAAAAAAAAAAACCTGCTTACTAATGTTCAGGAGCAACATCCTGTATTTCAGCTTGTGCCCATTGGCTCTGGTTCTGTCACTGAGCACCAGTGAAAAGAGCCTGGATCTGTCCAATATGCACCCTCCCTTCAGGCATTTCTGTACACTGATAACATCTCCCTGAGCCTTCTCTGCTCCAGACTAAACAGTCCTAGCTCTCTCAGGTTTTCCTCACAGGAGAGATTCCAGTCCTACAATCATCTCTGTAGCCTGTCACTGGACTCTCTCCAGTATGTCCATGTCTGCTTCTAATGAGAAACCCACAGCTGGACACAGTACTCCAGAGGTAGCCTCACCAGTGCTGAGTAGAGGGGAAGGATCACTTCCTTCCATCTGCTGGCAATGTTCTGTCCTTTGCAGCATAGGATGCCATTAGCCTTCTTTCATGCCCTTATTGAATAATACAAGAAGGGAATAAAGTACTTGTGTTTTCTCGATGGAATAAAAAGTGTTAGGTTCTTAAATCTTCTTATAAAAAAAAAAGGAAGCGTTAAGGTAAAACAGCTCATCAGTGGTTGCTATAAGTGAATTAGTATTCTTTACTACCACTCATAAATATTGCTAATGCATTAATGTTTCACACATTGAACTCAAAGATGAGAAAATATAAATCATTAATACATTGTCTTTTCCTGCCACCTCATACCACAAAGTCTGATGTATCTGTACAGCACATTATAAAATGTGAGACTCTCCATATCCTACAGAGTTGAGAGACCTATGAAATCTTATTTGCAGCAGGAAGCTGGCTGTAGGACTTAGTAAATCCATTTCACAAAAGAACAGATTCTTCAGTGTTCATAAGCCACCTGCTGTCAAAAGCAGACCAGTTTACTACTCCATGCATGGTATGAACTTGAGAAGTATTCTCAGATATGGTACCACACAGGTGTGAAGAGTACAACTGTACAGTGCCCAAGAGGGACAAATGTCTTAATTCTCCAGCAACACCATAGAGTTATCCTTTTTTTTTACTTTCTTATGAGTTCTCACTCTGCTCCTGCCTACTACATACCTTTCTGTACCTTTTCTGTTACCTTCCATATTTCTGTGATGTGTCCTCATGAATTATTCCTTTCTTCCTAGGAATTAACTACTCCCTGTGTTGGCTTTTGCAGCTGATGAATGAGACAGATGCAACAATCAAAGATCTGGCTCTTCACTCTGGCCATAAGCAACATGCCAAAGGTCTGGAATTCACAAGAAATGAAATTAGGAACTCCTGCTTGTATTTCATATATATCTCTAGTTACAGAGTTCACAACAGACTTTTTCACTTGGACAGAAACTCTGATAGTGGTTGCTATGGATGTTTTGATGGTTTTTTTTCTGACTACTTGGCAATTAAAAGGCTTTGTAGAAACTGCTTTCTTTGACAGCATGTAATTTCCCTGAGGTGAATTTCACATTTGACTACATGGTATTCTGGCATTCCTTCAAGTACCACAGTAATGCACATACACATATTCACGGGCACAAATCAAAAAGCAGGAGATGCTTATTTCAGTCAGGACATTTCCAACATATAGCTAATGAAAACACTCCACATGCAGACAATAATGGACAGTTAATATGGGGGTTCTCATTCAGTGTAATTTCAACCCATCTTCACTATAATCGCTGTCTGCATGGCAACAAGGCATCACACAGCCTTGTGGCAGGTCAGAACCGAAACCATGCCTTTAAAGAAAAAGAAAAGAAAAAAGAGAAAAAGGAATTGCTTATAGCATCTGATATAATTTTCCACATTATTGCATAGTACAACGGGATATTTTGTTTGTGACTTTCATTCCAGTGCAGCAATTGAGCTAGTATATAGAATGCTAGTAACAGGTGATGTATGGCAGATTTGGAGCAATCTGTGAAAAAACAGCCTGTAGGCTGTTGACTTCTGGATTGAGTTAACAATTCCAGAACTGCAGAATACTATCATTAAAAGCTAGGCACACTAACAGATTAATTAAAATTTGACTTTACAGGACAATTACCTTTTATTAGTTCAAATCTAATCTGATTTTATTCACCTCTTTCTACATATCCAATTAATATAATATTAACAATTAATTTAAATCAGATAAAAGTTTTGAATTATTCACTCAAATAAATCTTCCACATTTTTCCTTCTCTTAATAAGTTTTTTTTATATTGTAGGTATTCCAGCTGAACAAGTCTCATTTTGCATTCAACTTTTGTCTCACTTAAATGTCAAGAAAAAAAAGATTTAATAATAAATAAAAAAAAATACCATTCACAGATGTACAAGAAACAGCCATCAGTCATTCATGTTATTACACAAATCAGATTATTTCCTCTCCATTTATATTTTAATCATCCAGGAATATCTACAAACATGCAGCATAATGGATACTCCAAACCCAGAAGACACTTTAGTACTGCAAAACCCAGCAGTTTCATCATCATTTTGTCGTCATAGACTCAAAATGAAGATAATAAATTCACAATTGCTAAATTCCATTGCTGGTTTTCATTACTGTCCTCATCTTACTGTCTTTCAGATACATATTTTCAAACCAGGTATGAAAACCAGAGCACATGAAAAACTCTCAGTGATGAAACTGAAATGTACTCTATACCATCTACAGCCCATGTTGGAAGACTGGCTTAAGGCATGCTACTGATTTCAGCAGACGGGTATGGAATAGCTTCATTCACACTTTGAAATGAAAAAGAACATGATAAAAAAAAATGCTTACAGGAATCATTCAAATTGGGTGGCATAAAAATGGTTATCATGGGTAAACAGCACCTAAACAGGAGTGAAAGGTCTACTGATTGGCTTTGGAGATCAGTTAGTGCTGGTTTCAGTTAGCTCTTCAAGGATGACCAGGTAGATAAAGCAAACATGACAGGAATCTGAAATCAGCCCTGTCGAACAGAGCTGTGGAAATCAGTGAGTTAAATGACATGACACAGAGACCTGGAGAGAATAGAAATCTGTGCCTAAAGGAGCAAAATTTGTTTCTTTGTCTGGAAAAATAACAAAAACAAAAAAAAAAAAAAAAGGAAATCTAATATATCTGCTGAAATCTAATTAATGACAGAAAAAAAAATACTCAGTCCATTTA
>NDXB01009908.1:17053-38665 GCA_002631895.1 Agapornis roseicollis
TAATCTAATAGCTGAAATCTAATTAATGACAGATAAAAAAGTACTCAGTCCATTGAAGAGATCTGAGTAAGATTAATGATACAGAAGTACCAAGGGTGAAAGCTGAAAGTGAATGAGATGGGTTGGCAATGTGATGTGGCTGCAAAACCAGTGTATACAACTTAGGGTTACATTCACAAATATGGCACAATATGGAACAACAAGGCACAGGATTTTGATAGCATGTGTTCATCCCCCAGAATTTTACTAAAAAAGATGTCCAAACTTGAAGGAGTTCATAGAAAAGAAAGATAATTTGAAATTAAAGAGCAAAATAGCCCCAGTTTTCTCAGCCTGTTTTCATATGAGAGGTGCTCCAGTCCCCTTATCATCCTTGTGTCCTTCTGTTGATGACACCAGAACTGCAAGTAGGGTCTCGTGATTCTTTTATATTTAATGAGAAGTAAATCAAGCTAGGAGAGTGATGTGTAGAACTTAACAACATTGAGAGAGTGTTCCTATGTGCTCATGCAAGGTCCTGTTTATGATAGTTCTCTGGTCAGTTTTAGTAACAGAAATAACTCATCAATTCTGCCTGTGAAATAACTTGATAAGTAGCAAAAAAGCATTATTGTTGCTCAAATATATGTTCATATGTTTATTTCATACAAACATACAATACATGTGTCTTGTGTAACAGGAGATAAGAATTTACACCATAGCCTTGGGACAAAAAATTCTTCTACACACACTCTTTGCAAGTATACCTGGAAGGGGAAGTGTGTTTTAATAGATGCAGGGATATTGTTGGACATCTATTATCTGAAATCATTTCAGAATTTGAGTCATCTTACGTGTGAACTGCAATTTTACAAATACAATCTAATTAATATTTCAGGCCATGAGAAATAAATCGCACTGTATATATTGCTATGTGAATACAATTTGTGCAATAATAATTCTTCGTGCTATAAAGTAAGGATTTACATAAATTTTGATAATTAACCTTTTTGTATTACCAGAAATGACAGAATATAGGTAATTCAAATGTATAAAGTTGTATTGATCTCTGTGAAAGTTGATGATCAAAATGGAATGTACAGAAGGGTGATACCAAATGAATTAATGTCCCACATGATACGGAACTTTCATTAAAATGTTGAAACATTTTATAAAGGGAAACAATACACAGTAGACATTTGCTTCCCTGAACAATGATTCAATACAAAGCAAGTTTTCATTGAGTTATATCTATTTGGCAATGAAATAATAACTAATATTAGAAATACCACAGCAAAAGTTCTGATGAAAACTTCAGATTTTCCTTGTTTCGCAAGTGGTTAATCCAGTTTATAAATATTCTTTGACACAATAAATGACACAGATATATGTGTTTCATGTTAAGTTTGATTTCATTTTCATTTGAGAATCATTAAATAAAATGATTTGGAAATGTAACATGGAAGAAAGAAAGACATCATTCCCAGTTTCCAGTGACAAAAGTGCAGGCTTCCGTTGGATTCCTTGAACTAGCTTTCTTCAGATACACATTAAAATAATCTCTCATATTTGCCTGTGCTTGCTAACAATGAAAAATTAACTTTATCTCATCATAGCTGAGACATTGCACACAGTATATGCTACTTGCAAGGGCCCACATAATTCAGAAAAACCACCTGCTTCCTCAAAATAATCACCTCTGTCAGGAAGCTAATGCCACCTGGGAGGAATAACATCCATTAAAATATTCAGGCATCTGAACAAGTTATGCAAGGTTAGGCATGGGTGAAATGGCAACTAATTTAGAAGGCACCCCACAGTTGCTGAAATGCTCCAAATAGGTAGATTATATTTTGAAGGAATCTAAAGTGAAGAGGTGAGGAAGAAAGACAGGAAAAGGGAAAATACTCCTTGCACTGAGTCTTGGCATAGGGTTCATTTTAGCTTGGACTGGTTTAGTTTTATGGTTTGTCTCTTTCTGAGCCTTTGACAAAGATGCCCCAGATGAAAAAATATTCTGAGACAATGTGTTTGCCAAACCACACCTTCCTTTGGCAGCCCCTCTGCAACGTTCTAACCACTGCACCATGCTTTCTGTTTTTCCTAACCACAGTCCTAAGGTTAGGTCTTGACACTGGTCTTGCCTGAATCATAACCCAGCACACTGAGCAAGAGTCCAGGTTAACAGATTCCCAGAAGACAATTCTGTTTGCCACCTATGCCTTTCATGGGCAGCTCTTTTGCAGCTGAGCTCTAATCATGGATTTCTCCCCTTCCAAGCTGTTGACCTTGTCTTTTGTCTTGGCTGAGCCCCATCCCAAGAACCAGAGCCACGGCCCTGATGAAAAAGTTCTCCAAGGGATAATTCCTTCTGCAGCCTATGTCTTTCTTTGGCAGTCCCTTTGCAGCTCCACTCCAACTGGTTTTCTGTGGTTGTGTTTTCTTGCACCATAAGAATCCTGGCCATGGCTCCTGCTCCTATCAAAGGCTCCACATTCCTGAGAAGAAAATTCAATTATCAGCTGTTCATTTTCTTAGAGGATTTTCCAGACTCCTACACACACTTACCTCACAGTTTCCCTTTTTCTCCTAACTGCATTTTTACTCCTAAATATAATCCCTAGCATAAAATAAGCCTAGACGCTGCCCTCTTCATCTTACCCAGAAAAGGATTTACTCCAGGGGGAAATCTAGCTTACAGGGTTGTTTTTTTTCAGACAGCCCTTCTCCTGCACCACTCAAGCTGTAGCTCTAGGCATTTTCTCTCAATCTTTAGAGAGCTGTTAAAGGAACTGAGTGGTGCAAAAATAGTTGTTTCTTTCGGAATTTTTTATCTTCACTGGCATGTTTTTTCTAAGGTTCATTTTAGGGTTTGGGTTAAGGTTATTTTTGTCTGAATGTCCAGAGCTAAGTTTGATTGCATATGGGCAGCATCTGACAAAGAAATCCATGGGTAGACTTTAATATTCTCTTCAGAAGAGCACTGAATCTTTGCATGAAGCACTATCTTTGGCACATGTGTCAGCCAAGCATTTGTGTTACAGCTAGAGGGGTTTAGAAACAAAGGGAACACAGAGATGAAGTTGTAGTGGGGCTACAATGTATCCTCCGCCTTAAGAGCTGATGCTACAACTGGAGGATAGCATAGTATTTATCTAAGCATATTTCTGAATGGGAAGGTTTTCCTCCCAGGCTAGGCTTAAGATACACAGTTAAGTTTAGGTTTGCTGAGGAGAATAAGCAGCCCAGACATTCAGTGGGAAACATTCAGTGGGAAAAGGTCTGGAAAGAGGATGCCAAAGGAAAATGGGAGTTCTCAAAAATACATTTGTGGCTGATTTTCGATATAGATAGAGTTCATCTGGCCTTTTGTGACACTCTGCTGAGTTGTCGGATTTGGAATTAAGGCTTTGGTTACTGTTGTGAGAAAGAGAAATCCTAGAACGATACTTCAGGAGCATCTTTTAAAGTTAAGACTAATGTTGAAATTTTTTTCTTAGGAGTATTGATTGGTTTTGGTTGGAGTACTAGCCCTGTCCTAGAGATCAGACTAAGGCTAGGGCTGAGAGAAAGACATTTCAGAAGTGCACTTGCAGGGGAACTGGAAATGGACTGATGAAAGAAACTGAAAATCTCCCATGAGGAACTTCTAGTCATGACTGTGCTGGCATGCTTTTTTCTGAGGCTTACCTTGCATTAGGGTTTGTGTTGAAACAGAATAATTTGGTTTAACATGTAAGAGGTTTCCATGTGTAGATTTTTACTAGCTTTGTGTAAAGTAATGATGCATTCATGTGCTTGCATGATACCACCATTAAGGATTCTTCGTGTTAATCACAAACTCACAGAGTAGGCATATATTCACTTAGATTAAGTACAAAAAGTGTGGAGGAGAAAGCTACAAGGTCCTTTCTAAAGGAAGGGACATTTTCTTCTCCTTCTATTTTCTAACATAGAGAAGCAAATACTTTCATCTTTTCATGTCATTATTTTGATAGTCAAAAACATACACATTCTTGGGTTTTATGTTCCTCTTTTCTTGACCCTCTATTGCATTATAAGCATGCTCACACACACACAAGCCTGCTCCCAGGTTTTCTATTAGACCTGCAACAACTAAAAAAGCCTTAGAATCACTATTAGTGGTTGTGGTTAGAAGCAACTGAATGTTCAGCTCAGTAACTTTCAAGGAAATAAGAAAATTCTATATAATTATTCTACATAATTATATAATAGTGTAATTTCACTCATGCTCACCATTTAATCATATTTAATCATAAAATATCACAGATATTTTAATCCCAGATTATGATACAGCAAAGCATTAAACCAACAACCTTAGAACTGTAAATGTAGCACACATGAGATAGCTTATATTTCAGAGAACATAAATACAACTTCTTTGTTGCTTCTGGCTACATGGATAAGCTTCCATAAACAAACTGTGGATGGCTGAGCAACAGTAGCCTGAGAATGTCTATTTAGGTGGTCTTTTGTAATAAAAACCTCCTTTCTCAAGGAGAGGCTTATGCATTAGGTTCTCCTTAGTAAGAACCAGAATCTAATTTTCATAACTTGAGGGAACTCAGATTGTGGGGTTTTTAATTTAGTTCACTAACAGCAACAAAGACCCACATACAAATATGACCAGACAGGTTAGTGCATTCATACTATGACTTGATTTCTTGTTTAGGTATGAGCAAAGCCGTGTAAGCAGAATAAGGGGCCTCTCTGAAAGGCTCTGACATACTAAGGATGGTTATAGCAGTAATGGTTTTAAGAATAATCCTAACAGCATTGCACTGAGAGCTTATATTTGACTTTGGACTACTTCCCATGAAGATGACCCATTTTATACCTATGTTGCTTACTGCTTCCTTGAGCATAGCATCCACTTAGCAAGTCAGCATTCAGACCACTGTTCTGCATTCTGCATCAGGCATCACTTGAAATCCTCGTCCACCTTCCGCATGACAATTTTTACAACCTGAAAGCAGATTTTGAGTAAAGCGTATGAGCTTATTACTTCCCAAATGACTGCAGTTAACCTGCACATTTCACCTTTTTTCATTATTTAAATATATGTATATGTGTATACAAAATATTTAACATCCTTATATTCAATACTGTATATATTCAAATGGAAGCATAATGTGTATGTGCTGTGCTCCATGTACAAAATAAATCATATAAAATTGCACAGCTGCACTGAACATACCATTAATGATTACAATGAAGATGTTACAGAACAAGAAAACAGGACACTCCAGCATTCAGCTGCATGATATTGAAAAGTTCCTCAGATTGTTTGCTTATTGCCTAGATCGTAAGACTGGGCAAACACAGGTATGTGATACATTCTGTTGTTCTTCCTGCATACAAATCCTGTGGATTCTAGTCTGTAATCTATGCATACCCAGCTATGTGATAATCACAGCAGCAAAAGTATCATAATAGAAACTCTAAACAGATGTTAACAGCTGGGGAAAAAAAAGGATCTGTGCTGTTTTCAAGCTCTTGCCTGTTTGGTATTAATGAGAATCAGAACTATCTCCTGAGACATATGAATTTTTTAAGAATAAATATTAATTTTATCAGATAACATATTTCATGTTTTATAGGTTACAGAGACTAACTTTCTCTTTACATCTATGTGGAGGTAGAAGAGCAAGAGTGTTAGCTGAAGGTAATCAAAGTTTAACAGACTTTGTTCACATACCAACCTCACTCCCTTCTCACTGTCATTCTGAGACATCAAGCAAGTAAATTTAATCCTCTTGATTCATGTGGCTCTGTTTGTGTGCACATATATGTGTGGATAAGGATTTGGTCTACTTTTTTTTTCCTTTTTATTTTTCCTTTCCTGAGTGCCAGTAGTGCTGTGTAGTACTGTAGCACCAGACTATAACACCAGATTACAACAGAAAAACTATTTGGGGGCTGCACTCATTGCACCCAGGAATCCAGTTGTGCAGGCCTATGGCAGTATCTGTACAAATGCTCTAAAAAAGCGATTAAATCACTACACTGTATCATTGGAAGCAGCCTAAATGGAAATTCACCCAGGTAGTAAGAGTGGTCATATTTATACTATATCAGGCATACGTTTATCCATACATTTTCTCTTTGGCAACAGGGCTATCACTAGATCTGTAGCTGCTGGATTAAAAGAGATGCTGTTAGACTCAAATTCTGTTATGGGCGAAAAGCAACATATCATATAAATGAAGCTAAGAATGTATTTTTATTCCAGTCAAAGTTTTGGTAATCTAGCGGTCTGAATTAAAAATTAATTGTAATGGCCCTCAGTACATCAACAGGTTTTAATTGCTTTGACTTCCACTTATGCCCATTGGTACAATTCAGCTCCTTGCCTGGATTGTGCTATAGGTATGTCTGTGCTCAGTTCTGTTCCTGACTTGTTTTGGCTGGCTGGTTTGCATATCTCAGATCATCACTAGGCTGTGAATAACATTTCTAATGGTCACCATCCCTACCCTTCTCAGGCCTATGCCTCTGTCAGAAGGCATAGATCTTTGCACTGTTGTTTCTCACTTGTTTTCTCTTGTGGGGCAGCCCCATTCTTGTTATTTCCTGATTGTACTACATCAGTGGTTTTCATCATAGATATAAAACACATGTCTAGTATGTAACCCTTTTTCTCTACTCTTATGCTCACCCTTCTCAT
Organism: Agapornis roseicollis; assembly: GCA_002631895.1. NCBI lineage: Eukaryota > Metazoa > Chordata > Aves > Psittaciformes > Psittacidae > Agapornis > Agapornis roseicollis. The sequence goes on from NDXB01009908.1 coordinate 23,721, forward strand.
GTTATTCCAGATCCTAGAGAAGAGTGACTGACTAGATAGGGCTCAGCTCCTGGCTTGGGTCATCCCACCACAGGCAGAAAGGGAAGGTCACATAGAACAAGCACAGTCCATTGCTACTGTCGTAGTTTCACCATGTGTCCTTAAAAATGTTTCTGGTTGGTTTAGTTTTGTTTGGTTTTGGTTTGTTTCTTTTTTTTTTTTGTTTGTTTTTTTGGTTTGTGGTTTGTTTGTTTGTTTTTTGTAGCTGCTGATATATGAGAACACTTTTTACCAGTCAGACTTGGTTCTACACCGAATTAGCCAGATACATGGTGATAGCTAGGAAGAAAGTGATAGCAAGGAAGAAATGGAGACTTTCTTCCCACCCCAGAAAAAGCTTTACATACTGGGAGGAAAGAATAAGTATGGAATGAGATCTGTTTCTGTAGTGCCAATCAGCTCATGCCTTTACATACTCCCTAAGGCTCAATAACCTGCCCAACCTGACATCAGGAAGTGACTGTTAGCTTAGACTGTGCATGATCGTCCTTCACTTCCAGTACACTTAAACAGGGACAACTAGAAAAGCCCCTGATTATTAGTTTTTGTGCTGGAAAACACTTGCATTGTACAATGAAGGTGGTAAAGTACTGGAACAGGTTGCCCAGAGAGGTGGTAGATATGTCATCCCTGGAGACATTCAAGGCCAGGCTGGATGTGCTTCTGGGCAACCTGATCTTTGAAGATGTCCCTGCTCACTGCAGAAGGTTGGACTGGATGATCCTTAAAGCTCCCTTCCAACCCAAATTATTCTATGATTCTGTATGCCCCCAGCCTTTTATAATCCTGACAAGGCATAAACAGCTGCTGAAGAGCCAAAGCACAGAGATGCACCTTGTTTTCTGTGACAGCAGTAAAAATATACATTTTATCCAAGTGTTGTCCATTCTGTTTCAGACTAGGATGACTTAATGTATTGTGCTGCTCTCCGTCATCTGTGACTCAAGTAAAAGAGGCTGCTCTGAACCATCATGAAAGACCTGTTAACATGTCACAAAGAACTCTTCCAACATTTGTACACTAAGTACATTACTAGGTTTTATAGGATGAAAATAAAGAGTAAGAGCAAAGAATAAGTGCTTTTAAGGAAGACTTGTATACAATGGTTATCGATTGAGACATGCTTCAAATCACTAGTTTAGCATAAACACCTAATATTCACTCACAGATGCTGCCACCTAGAGTCCAACATGATGACATTATGAAAAGAGAATAGCTTTCAAGCAAAATGACTGTTATTTGTGTGGTCATTTTAAAAAGTAGAGGAAGGTGGAGGCGCTGGTTCTAGGTGAGTATGTGTCAGGAAAAGGTGAAAGAGCTGATAAGCAGGCAGCAGGTAATCTTAATCTTGAATTTTATAATGTCTTCCTTACAAAATCTGTAACGGACAAAAGTAGATATTATAGCAGAAGGTAGAATGGTAGAACTTAGCATAGGAAAGCAAGTAGGAGAAGCTAAACTGTACATTTATCAGTATAAATTAAAAGCATATTTATTTCCAGTTCAGTTTTCAGGTCTGCAAAATAATGGTCAGCAGACTAGGAGATGTTCTAGTTGATCAGCCTTGCCTTCAGTTTTAATGAAAAAGGCTGCCAGTTTTCAAGAAAAACTTAAAGAAAGCATATTTAAGCTTCTCTCTCCACCAATAGAATACCACAGAAGACAAAATATCCCCATGAGGTAGCCTGACTGGAAATCAAGGCAGTCTGGAAAATGAGCTATCCTGCTATGCCTTAGAAATTGCAAACAGCAGCAACTCAGTTTCTAAGCTAACCTGAGGGAGCTAGCAGCGTTTGCTACAAGATGCCTAATTCAGTGCCTGGACTGTCATACTGTGTGTAATTTGTTTAGAAATGAGCTATGAACTCGGATCTCAATTTGCACAACAGGATATGGTTTGATTAAATGTGTCCGGATGCACTTGTAATGGGATTACAGATTTCAATTAGCAACAGTCATTTCAAGGTAATAGTTTTTCATGCATGTTATAATATGCTGAATTGGGGCAAGAAATAGAATGACGGAAAAGTCTCCCATTTCTTTCTACCATCTACAACATTGTTACTGCTTCTTCACATTCACACAGTGTTTTTTTCCAACTTAGCCTTATCATTCTTTCCTTTCCCTTTGCTGGCCTGCTGTCAAAGTCATGGTTTCTAGTTCCACTGAGCTCCGAATGTGCCATGCTCCCAGAAATAGTCTGATCTGCAACTCTTCTGCCAGCTAGTGAATGACAGTGAATGGATCTTTACTATATTCAATTGCTGAGCCAGGAGGACTAAGCTGGTTGTTTCCATGCTGTTGGTGTGGGTATTTCTTGACTGAACTAGCTACCACTCCTTAACTTGGCTTGCGTCTATGCTGTGTGGTGGAGAATGGGTTTGAGAAGACAGTGTCTGTTCACTGCTCACAGTTAGTGGTAGCTGAAGATCAGCCAGCTCCCAGTACTTCTTGCTCAACAGGTCATTAAGCCCCACTTACACCTACTCTGTCAGACTACATCTAAAAGACGAATTTCACAGAACCATGCACATGAGGATTCTCTCTTCTCCAGGAAGCCCTAGAGCTTGGACTAGTTTGGTCCCTTAGTGTAAAACTGAGGGTTTACAGCATGGGTAGTGGTCAGCTCTCTTGTAATGAGTGGACTCAAACTTCTGTTGCCTGTAGTAGAGACAGACTACTGCCACAGAGACTTCCCAAAGTGCAACCTGCAAACATGCAGCTAAATTTTCTTTCAACAAAACAACACTAGAAAGAATGTTAACACTGCTGGACTTTGATTGCATCTGTGCCTTGGTTTTGAGTAGTTTTGTGTCCGCAGAGATCAGTAACTTAAGACAGTGTCAAAGTACGTATGCAGCTGTTTCTGAATAGGATGCTGGTCCTTTGGTAAAAAATATCTGTCAACTGTGGCTTAAGTGTCCTGATTCCTCCCGTGACAAAAATAGGAATGCTGAATGGAGAAGGTGCGAACAAGGCAAAGCAGCTTATTCTGCCTGCTTCCTTCTAGGAGCTTTGTAAATAACCATTACTGATACAAATAATAATCACTTGTGACAGGCAAGAGTAAGTTTCTAATATATGCTTTGCAGGCCTGGTGTCAGGAAATTCATTCAGTCCATACAATATTCTCCAGTGGTTGAAAGGAATGAGACAAGGAGGGTGTTTATGTTAGCAAAGTGTCAACGATTCACCTGATACTTTCCTTGTGGGAACTGGATGAAGATGGGATGTCAGAAATAGCAGCTATTCCTTTATCTTACTCTATTCCTCCCAATCTCTTAAAAAATTAAACACCTTAAGAGTACTAAATGCAATTAATCATACAGGCTGATATATAAAAATGTATATATATAACTAAACTCCTGATAAAACTGATATTGCCACTGCCATTTCAGAGAGCCACATCTCACTTTGAGGGGTATATAAACCCTGAAATGCAACAGATGTGTCTGCTGTTATGTCACTTACCAGAAGCACTCTTCTCACGACCTGTTGGCAAGCAGCTAGCTGTATAATTGCCCACGAGGAACTTTAAAGGACATATTAAAGAGTCCTACTTTGGAAGACTCTTTATTCCACATAATATGCACCCAGAGACTGGAGAGGAGACAAACTGACTAAAAAGAAGTTTGACTGGGCAATGATTAATGCACATATCTGGATAGAGGAGTTTTTTTCCTCATCTATCATTGTGATGTTTATTATCATATAGAAATCTGGCCTGTTCATGGTATAATCAGTGGATGCATTGCACATGCTCAGACTACTCCAACCTACAGAATCAGCCTGCATCAGTTTGCACTGTACTCAAAAACCCCGTTTGCATACACTGGCATAAACAACATGGAAATGACTCATGGGCAATGCACGAGTTATATTTTTGCCAAATGGGGCAATGGATTGGCAATTTTGTTTCATCTGCCATAATATTCAGGCCAGCTTTCTCTTCTGCAAAGGAAAGCAAACAGCTTTCCAGACCAGATGAATTTAAAAGGAAATATAACAAATTCTGCCCATTCATTCCATTCACATATTTCTGTTCAGTAGCTACAGTATGTTCATCACTATTTTATTTATTTCCTGTAGAGTAGGGTAAGATCTCGTGCCTCTTTGCACCACTTTTCTGGACAACTATTAGCAAATCACGGAACAGAGTAGACTACTAAGATCAAACCCCTGTTCTACAAGAACAGTGTAAAAATATGTGGCTGCTTAGGTTGGACAGATCACTAGTCTCTTGCTTATCCTTTTTTTGCTGGAGTCCCTAGTCTAAGTGTATATTTCATTCTTTGAAATGTACAGAAAATCTCTGGAGAAAAAGTTTAGAGTATGGGTAAAGAAATGGAAAGAAGGGCAAGAGAAAGTGAGACACACAGGAAATATTTTCAAAGCCTCACAGCATATTCACATGAAGAATTATTAACTGTAACAGGAAGGAACTAATTATATCCCAGAGAAATCTCTGACTACTTCAGCAAATGAGAGAATGGGAGGACAAAATGGTGATGAGTTGCAGTCACATGAGATCAACTTATCCTGAAAACCAGCCATAGAGGAAAAAGTTTTAAAAGATATAAGCGTGTTTCTGAAAAGCACCCACCTGAATGCTGCTTTCCAGGGTCACAAAGCACATGATATATTTTAGATATGATTGTCAGAGGCCATAGGCAAACCAAGTTTTACTTAAATATAAGGTTATCAGACCAGATAATATTACTGAAGGCATTTCCTTCACAGGGCATTTCCCTTATTTCTGAAATTGAAACCTGACCTGCAGATCCTCCATTCTGCCCAACTTCCTAACTTGCCTCTAGGCCTCTCTGCATCCTGCTGACCACTCACGGAAACCCTTCAGGAGAAGGATGTCAAAGACTCACAAATCAGAAGCAAGCCTGAGTGTCTGATATATAGTGTGGCCAACAAGTTCAGAGCAACTCAAAAAAACCAGCAGACAAAGAATGCTTTAAATGGCCTTTTGATGCTTCTATTCAATTTAAGCTAAGCTGTTTGACTTAGCACTGGCACACCAACGGGAGAGATAAGAGGCAGTGGAGCAAATGGAAGAGCTTTGAAAGAGACTGCTCATACACACCCCTTCCTCTTCATCCTCTCATCAGCATCACAAACTCATATGTCCTATGTTTTCAATTTATATTGCAATACTATTTCTAACAGATGCTCTTGCATAGCGTTCATAAAAGATCTCCATATTCAATCCTTTTCTTGAGTTAAAACTAAGAAACAAGGAAGCACAAATATGATGGAATTCATGCAGTGATAGGCTTAACTTGTAAAATCCAAAAGGTAACTGCCTGGGAGAATTAAATGCCAGCAGATATGAGCAGTGGTAAATTCTTTTCACAACATGCAGACAGGCTTTAATGCTTTAAATTGGAGTACACTCAAGTGTTAGATGAGGGGTTTGTGGGGGTTGTCTTTGGGGAGATTGGGTGACTTTGTTTGCTTAGAGAAAAATAAAGTATTTCTAAGATTGTGTACTGGAAGAAATATTAATTTTCCTTCATTGTACAGGATCAGAGAAGAGAGTACCAGGTTTGTGTCCCCAGTAACTCATCTGCTTCCACTGAGCAATGTCAGTATTGCTGCATTCCATGTGGCAGTATAATGAAGTTCTTTAAAAACTCAGACAGCCCATATTTCTTCCAGCACATCGTTTTTTAGTGCTGCTCTAGATAATGGTTTTGATCTGTAATTCCTGCATGGTTAAAAGTGATTGCTGCTCTCATACTTTTCACCAGCAGCCGAAATCTGCTAAACCAATGGTCACTGTGGTGTGTTTGCCTGGATGCATGGCAGGGGCTTTTCAGCAGTTAGCCTTCGGAACTTACTCATGATTCAACAAAGCTGAAAGATGTCTGACTTTCAGCTAACAGGCAGAGGCAGGGAGCATTTTTCATGGGATTGGAAGCCAATTTCAGTGAGATTGCAGGCATACAAAAGAAAACATAGCTATGTTTTCTTCAAAAAGATAATTAATGTGTTACATAAGGACATTTCATAGACATATACTCCTTCTGCCCCCCACCCTCAAGGAAAGGGCTTCACTGCCCACATGGCTAAGGAATCAGAGGCAAATCCTACTTTGGGTTTACAAAGCCATTAGCTCCCCACTAAGTCCACACCTGTTAGACTGTGCTTACAGTGAACTAGAGAACCAGGTGGACTAGTAGAAAAATGTTAGCACCTTTTGGGCTTGCCATAAGGGGAGCTGAGATGCTCAGCATTATATTCCTGATAAGCACTCTGTCAAGAACTTAAATATTAAAAAAGATTATCAGCTTTCTGCTCCAGGCCAGCTGTGCACGTTCAACACTCACAGCTTTACTACTGCTGACAATGCAGGAAGCAAACAGCACTTACACATGAAGCATCTCATACATCTTGGGTAACTGTAGACTGTGTGACCTGGATCAGCTCACTCCTACGAGGAAGCATGGACAACATACACCTCTGCAGAACCTGCAAATTCTGCAAATGTCTGTGACAGATTTTGCATTTTAAAAGATTTAAGAAAATTTTTATCCGTTCTCTGGGGATGCAAATCTTTCCATCATATTCATGTATGAGATTGCCTAATATCTGTGGTCTCAGATTTCCCTTTCTGTTCCTCTTTTACAATATCAATTTGTTTGATATGGCAGTCATACTAGTCATCTCAGAAGTCATTCTGAGGCAACTGGTTGGTTATGGAAAACATAAGAAAAATAAAAACAGCAAACAAGAGCCTGGAAGGGAACATGTTTACTACCTCGGGGATCTTTCATTTTATATAAATAAGCAACGCAATTTAGATTCACTGAATGTGAGAATCCAAGCTTGGCTCTAATTTGCAGACGTTACTTCATGCAGAAAAGCAAACATGTTTAAGTGGGTAATTCTTTTGATTTCACAATTAAGTCATAAATTTATAAATGGCATGAATTTGCCTCTAATTTAAGCATTCTTCCCTATTGCAAATTCATTTTCCATAATACAGATGTTTGAGTTTCTGAAAAGTTTGGCAATGAAAAGCTGTATTATCAGTGCTGAACTTCAGCTACTCAAATTCTTTGGCTTTTAAGTTATAGCTTTCTTCTGTGCAAAATCCAGAAGTAAAATAGTGAAACTTATTTATAAACCATCCAATCTGCTATCAGTTGGATGGTTCTAAACCATGCCTTTCATTTCTGTGCACTATGTTTTCTAGTCCTCTTAAAGATTATTTCCTCAGCTTCCTGCATTCTTGTCATGCAAATTACACATGTCAAAGCCCACTGCACGATCTCAAAGCCCCACTGCACAACAAAAACATAGTTCATCATTTTGGGGCTAAGCTTGGGGGTTGCTGAACATTAGGGACCACTATTGCTTGCCCAATTGCCAAGGAAGTTAAATGCTGAGTCCGTGTTTGTGGCTCCTGTTCATAGCACCCCAGGTCACTGCACTCCTGAAACGCCAGTTAAAAGGCAAATAGAAAGCAGGCACAGTCATCTCCCACTATTGTGTGAAATCTTCCCTCAGCAGGTTCTTTCTAGCAAAGCTAAATGTGCCCCCCACATGGCTCCCAGCCACAGCTAAATGAGCTCATGAACAGCATTACCAACATACACTCCTTCTGCCCATGCTGACCTCACAGCAAACTCAAGAAAAATAATAAGGAATTTCAGAGGAATAGAGATATTGGTTACAAATTAAACAGACACTTCTCGATTTTAGCTGGTGTGATAGTCTCAGCAAGTGCTGAATAATCAAATGAAACTGTCTTTCCAGAATACATTTAAGCTGCTCTAAGCAGCTTTGTTATGGATTCTCATAGCTGAATAATGGACAAACTTTCATAATTTCCCATGATACTGCTTTGGAGGAAATACTGAAAGACCAGTAGAAACATCTACCATCTGCAAGCTAAATCTGAGCAGTGTCAGTGCAGCTTTGATGAAAAGCCTGAGAGCTTCTTAGCACATTCTCAGATGTGAGCATTCCAATTACAACAGAGAAGATTAATATCACCAACTTCAGTCACCTGAAAGTTAGTTGACTGCTTTAAAAAGAGTAACTTTAAGCCCTACATGTATCAAGGGAATGAATGAGGTATCTCCAGAGGGTAATTCATCTCGTCTTAAATCTGGTGGTTTAGACAAGATGAATCTCTCCCTGCAGACACTTGATTCATTTCACTGACTACAAAACTCAGAGTTTAAACTTAGACAACTTCCAACATTATAAGTCAAGTAGGATGGAAATTGTATAAAACATCTAGTATCTGAACTCTGTTGTCAGACATCAGACATTTTCACTGGGAATATACATCCAGAAACACCTAGAAAAGCAAACCCCATAATGGCAGGAAGGTTTTGGCTGTAGGTTTTTCAGAATCAAGTATAGTCAGTAGTTAATAGTATCTAAAGACATTATATAGTGCTATACAATACATACAAGCCTTCAGTAAAAAGCATAATTTTGCAAAATTCTGCCAATGGACTCTGTGTATCATGTCTTAGACAATGCAAAATGAGCAAACATGAATTTCCAAGGACAGGAATTGTTGACAAGGCTGCTGTAGTTAGAGAAACTAAAGAAAGCACAAACTCTACACTCAGAACACACAATTCATTCAGAGTTTTAATATTTCAAATATATTATTCGTTTTAGCATTATCATGTTTGGAATTCTTCATATACAAGGTAAGACAAGGTAATTCTCCAGTGTTCTTATATAGCAAGTGCCAAATGTACTGACAGTGTAAGTATGTGCCATGAGAGAGGGAATAAGTATGTAACAAAACAAGAGCACAGAAGCGCTATGGAAGAAGTCAGGGAGCTGGTTCACAAATACCTTGGACTGGTAAGTTGTTAACTTCTTATGTTAACTGATGTTACCCTTTTTGTTAAAAGGTTGACCACCCCCTCCAGTCATTCTGTCACTGAGACCAGACAGGAATTGAAAATTCAATTTCTGATAGCAACATTTTGGGGCCAACTTGTGAAACATCTTTCTCCTATCCCTGTGTACAAAATTGAGATAATGGCTAGGATTCAGCTTGATGTTAAGACATCTAGTGCTTTCAGCTATTCAAAACATCTGCGTAGGACTGGTAAATATGACACAATGCTTGAAGAAGACACAGGCTTCTACAGTGGCAACAAGAGAACAGAGGAAATATTCCACAGAGCCTAAATGACACTAGGGATCTACACAGATGTAATGAATCCTTCCAAAAGGTAGGTGCATGCAAGCATGCTGCTTCCTTAAGTTCTCAGCTCTCATTACAACCAACAAAAATCTAATCAGCATAATCAAAGGAGCCTAGAAAGCATCATCTAGCTGTGTAGATACTGACATCTTGATTTAGTTGCCCATCAGTAGACACAAACCAGTGTCATTCTGGAGAAGTGGTTGTAGGCCATGAGGGTAGCTCTTTGTTATCTCAAATAGCACTAAGTATCTGTGTAAACACCCCTCATAGCTGGTTACCTGAAGCTTGTTCTGGGCTCCACTGACTGTTGACTAGATGCTCCTTTTGGTTGCCTAAGCATCTGAAGGTGTTCCATGTGACTTGCAGAAATGCTAAGGCCTCCCTTAGTCCTTTTGTCATATTTACTAGATCCATGCAGATATTCTGGATACTTCACAGCATCTCAAATGGCTCTTCTTTCCTTTATTTAGGTATCAAGCCCTAGCTCCCAATTGACATCTCCTTGGACATCTAGTACACCCTGCAGGTATCTACATAGAGATGACTTATTTAGGCACATTAATCTCAGACTGAATCCCATGTAAGGTTCCTTATCTAACACGTAAAATTAACAAACTCAAATATTGCTAGAACAGGAAAAAAACCCAGCATGAAATGCTCAGGGACTTTCAGTTGAGGGCATTATTCAAGAACACTATGCTGTTGCTAGTGAGAAGAATAAAATTTGTACTTGTGTCATGGGAGCCAATGCTACCAGTTTCAGTCACAGACCAGTGCAATTGCTGTCTCTTCGTCAGGCAACAGTGCATTATTCCATTTCTAAAAACTGACTAACACTGTTTTGCTACTTTGCACCATCACAGCTATTAAGTACTGGTTTTCCAGAAGTGAGACTCTGTTTCATTCTGTGACATATATAGCCAACAAAAGGGCAAACCTCTGCCCTAGGAGCTTATAACATGACAGGAGATAGCAGATGAAGGCTGGCTGCAATACAGGAAGCACAGTGAAAACATGACACAGCTTTATGATGTCAAGTGCTGTCTACCAGCAATCTGTTAAATTCTGTAAGAAAGTATTATTTCTATGAGAAACTGAGCTAAAAAGCATTTTCCTCACTTTAAAGGCCATTTTTAAAAACCAGAAACATAGACAGAGTTAAACAGATGATTTGGTGGTTTTTTTAATTGTATATTGTAACTAGACTATACCAGAAAACCCACTAATCTTGACACAATTTCCCACTCTAGAATAAAAGGAATTTAGAATAAAGGGACTTCTAGAATAAAGATGAATTTATGAATTCTAAGGGGTTGGGGGGGGGAGGGGGGAAGAGAGAAGGGAGGGGTTCAGATTCCCATGTGCTTTTTCCTTGAACTGACACTACATTAAAAGAAGGTGACCTCTGTAAGGAAAGAGTTAATCACATGATATCCAAAATACTGAGAGGATGTGATATGTGGACAAAATGGAGAGGGAAATCTCCACAAACTAACTGTCAGCGATTTAAAATTTTCCTGAAAAAAAGCAGTATGATAACAATTATACTGTGCAGAAGAGCAAAATTTAAGGGCTATTTTTCCAACATAAATATTTGACTCTTTATTTCCCATAGCTATCATTTGAGAACCTAGAAAAATGTTTTTTCTCAAATCTAATATTTGCACATGCAAATTTAGCAGAAGATGATTTGGATTTATTTTTATTTCCTTTTTGCTGTGTTTGTTTCTAATAGAAGCATGAATTTGCTTCTCAGCATGCAATGGCATTTCATAAAGATCCATCTGAAATATAGTAGAGGTTTTTTTTTTATCCTAGCACATCTGTGTTATTTGCAATGTGTGCAACATGAAGGCACCCTCTAACAAAATGACACAGAATGGAATGCATTAACATGTTGAACTAAAATAGAAAACAGTTGTTCTGCTTGAACATTCCTATAATTTCAGAGGCTTGGGGCAGGACTGAGTTGAAACAAATAAAAAAGAGGCCATACAAAATTCATATTGACCATTTGAATGCTTTCTCCACAAACACTTTTAGTACTTTGAGTTCATTTAATTAGTTTTCTAGAAAGATGTTAAAATTAACTTTTCAAACAATTGTATTGTTCAGTTCATAGAAGAAAAGCCAAAGTGAATGATTCTTTATTTAACCTACAAATGTAAATAGATTTTGGTAGGAGCAGTCAGGAAATGTATTAATGGTGTGCAGAAACACAATCAGAAGCATTTAAGCTACTGGACCTCGGTAAGTTACCACACATCAGCTGAGATGCGATGATTGACCACTGCAAGCTCCCAGCCTGTGCCAATTGCAATGTAAGATAGATACAGTTGTTCCAACATTGAGTTTAGTTTCTTTCAGTTGGAGAAGATCAGAGCATTTTGATTTTGTCTCAACTCAGAGAACCTGATTTAAATATAGCATGAAGCTATCTACCTTATTAATATATTCGGACTGAATTACTAGGAAATTCAGGGTCACAATACATTTCAAATAATCACATTAGATCAGATCCTGAAATGTGTCGATCACTTTCAATTTCCTTTATTCACATTTGCAAAATGATCACATCTCTGAATCATATGAGCTCTGAATCGTTTGTGATTCATTTTTCCTACAACACAACTTAACTGCATGTATGAACTCTAGTAAGAGAGTGATCTCCTACAGTGATCCAGACCATGGATATTTTAGACAATTGAGTGGAAAATTCCAACTGAAACCAGTTCAGCTGTTTGCCTTATAACTTGCATCCATAAACTCATTGTTCTGGGGTTTTGCGCCAATTTTGTCTCTAACATAATTCTAGCTTTCCCCTACACATCAGTTTTTTACCTTCTGGTTAAAGGCTCAAGCATTTTTTCAACTTTTTTTTTTAAACTGGACAAGACAGATCCCTCCTGCGAAACAGATCCCCCATTCCCTTGTCCTCATAAATTGTACCTACAGATCTTACAGGGATTTTTTCTTTTTTAACTTGGACACTTAGAATAGTACATGATTCTGATAACCACTGTCTTTCACTGTGGCATTAACACTCCCATCCTTACCAGAAGTATCTTACCCCAAGCACCCTTGCATCATACTGATCCTTTTCAAAAACAGTACACAGTTTTAGGCCACGCTGATTCTGTTACTGAGTAACTCAACTAAAGCACTACGGTGACACAAACACTAATGCTCATTAATTAATTCAGTCTGGAAACTAGATGATTTCTAATCATCTAGATAGAACTTTCCAGATAGAAGAGAGTGTGAGGGAACAACCCAATTATTATTTGTACATAATGTAGTCACCTGTGATATCACAAAAGGCAAAGCATTGATCCAAAGCCCTATTCTCATTCAGGGCTGAAACCAGTCCAAGGAGGATTAACTGCACTTGGAAGCCTGATCCCTCCTAAAGTGATGGAAACTACAAGGTTCAAAGTGGCAATTTAAGAGGTCAAAAGGTGACAAGAGAGGCAGGCAGGCTTGAATCCTGTCTCCTTTATTCCCATTAAAATTCTGCTTCCCCCTTGTGAAATTCAGAATGCTATACCTGTATGAAGTACTCTTCCATTTGATGGCAATGGACTTCCATCACCTTATACTTGAACCCACACTGTGCCCTGAACTGGCACCTCTTCTGATGCTTCAGTGACTGTCAAGAATATGCAAAGCCTCAGATCACTGCTGCTTTAGGATGTGATTTGTGACACCTCAACTGCAACATGAGCCTCATACAGAGCAAGCATCACAAAAAGTGATTTGAAAATGTCACTGTGAAAAAAGTATTCTGGGGATAAAAATATCTGAGTTTCTTTTTATTTGCATGTTTCTTAATACTTCATTTTGAAATTATAGTTAAAATTAACATACACTTCCCTTCTATCTTTAAATAAAGTACTTTTATTTTATTTGTCTGGCCTTAATTGCTACTTGAGTCTTTGCTTGTCATTGAATTTTGAGAATTTCTGTTGGCTGACCCCTTAAAAGTTTCTCTGTCGCCTTTGATCACATAACTGCTTTTTCATTCATGCAACAGCATATATTTTATATTGTTTGCAATATTTTACAAGTGTTTTTAGTTTACTATGAATAAAAACATTATCTATGACTTCAGTGTTCTGTTCCATGACAGCTCAGTATATCAGAGTAAAACATACTTGATGTTTGCAGTATCTCACTATGACATGCCATGCTATTACTGACAAATCGGTCTTCTATTTAGCATTAATCAAAATCAAAAAGTTGAATGACAAAATATGCAGATTTACACTGGCTTTTATTTTTATCAATTTGTTCTATAAACACAGCATTACATTTGATTTTTATCTGGGCATATGGCTGAAAACCTGCAGAAATGTGTCCCACTGCCCCTAAATATTCTGTATTATGTTTTCATACCAGGTGAAATAAACAGTTACTCTAAATTCTGTACATTATGTTTAGCTATTCCTCAAAAAAGAAAAAAGGGGATTTTGTCAAACACAGAAATTTGCTCATTTAAATACTTCAGTACATTTAGTCTTCTAATCCAAATACAGAAAATAACCTTGTCAAACAAACATATAAACTGGAGTTAGTATTCTGAGAAAATTTTCATTAGCTCTCTACATATCCTAACAAAAGGAAAGGGTTTCTTAAAATACTAAAATAATCCCCAGCATCTATATAATTTTCTGAACATACATCTGAAACACATGCACATAGCGTACGAACAAGGAAGCTGCTAATGCATTTAGCATTGAATTTTACTTGTGAGATTTCCCACATGCATGTGCTGTTTCATGCCCTGCACATCTGTAAGTTTTTACTCAGGGAATGCTTTATTGTCGATAAAAATATTCATTGCAAAGGAAGAACCAAATGAATACAAAATTTCTCCTATCTAGAGTTGGGCAAGTAATCACACTAGTTAATTGAAAGTATGGTGTTTCATAATGATTTGAACTAAGCACCCTCCCATTAGCATACAGCACAGCCACTGTGCAACAGGACAGGAAAAGAGTATGCTGAAAAGCAAAACATTACGTTATTTTTTTGAATATTCATTTATTATGAATATTATTACTGTTCATTAAAGGGGGACTGTGAAAATGAAAACAGCCAGTGCTACCCCTGGCACACACAGCCAGGGTGAAAACTTTGTCCTTCTAACATACATTCAATAACCACTTACCATTTTATAAACCTTGTCCTTTAACTTGCTAGCTCTCTGATAAAGCAAGAGCTGGCTAGGCACTTGCTCCTTCATCTGACTAATGCCTCTGAGTCACCACATCAAAATTGGTGATGTTATACTTAGATTTTGTATACCAACACAATGAAAACCAAATGAGACATGAAGTAACCTTTTTGATTCTTAAAATCAAATTAAGCATATTAATGAGCAAACCCAGAGAGCTGCATCTTTCAAATTCACAAATTCAGCAGTTTGGTATGAAAAAATGGCCAGCAAGTGATGAAGGTAATATCACGATGCATGCAGAATTAAAGAACCATTTAATAAAATTCTAATTTATATTCCATTTTAGCCAGTATACAAACTATTTTTTGGACATGCTGTTGGACAACTATTTTCTCATTTCTATTTTCACATCATTTCTACTTTTTCACCATTACAGTGGCTGCACTGCTGTCCTGGGTTTAGCAGTAGCAGCCAATTTTTCTCCTTCTTAGTAGCTGGTGCAGCACTGTGTTTTGACTCAACCTGGGA